>CM035113.1:52557537-52860037 GCA_020205505.1 Panax japonicus
ACGTATGGACCGACCCAGTATTTGATTTGATTCAATTTTTTTGGCGGATTAGTGAGGTATGTGTCGTGTGTACTATCCGATTTGATTTATATACATCATGGTAGCGATGTATTTTGTTAGCCTTTGGCTATTTGTATTTGAGCTCAGTATGAAATTGTTACCATATAACCATTTGATTCAGCCTTATTTGTTTGGGATTCTGTTGGCTATAATTATTCGATTGACAGTGTTAGTCATTTGTAAATGGACTCTCAAATTTTGATCTATTCGTAATTCGTTTGTAATTCACATATGTTCATTCATTCAGCTCTTTTAGATTCATTACTTATTGAGATATATTTATTCATTTTCATATCCGTATTGGGCCATTGGCTCACGCTGTGTTCTTTTTTCGACAGGTAATCAGGGGTGATCAGGATATGTGTGATGAGAGCTACCTTTGATCCAAATGAATAGATTAGCTTTTGAGATTATTATTAGACTACGTTTTCCTAAGATTTTGTAATTGGATGTTTTGGGGCCTATTTTGACATTTATTTCTTATTAGTAGAGACTATGTAAATGTGAAGTTCCTTTTATTTAAATTGGAGTATGTGACATTTGGTATTAAATTTTATTGGAGATATTTTGAGATTTATTAGAGATTTGTATTTATTATGTTTATGCGTAACATCCCTTTTTCCTTTTGGGAAAGGGGGTGTTACAGAGTTGGTATCAAAGCTTAGGTTATGATCTTGTAGATTGCCTTTTAGGCTTGACATGTGAGTTATGGGTAGACCACAGGGTAGTTATAAGATTTGTATTGCGTTTGATTTTCGTTCTGCACAAAATTGGCCTTGATTATTTGTTTTGATATGTTTGTTCTCGTCTGTTTGATTTTGTATCGTAGATGGCTCGTAAGTCTTCGAGAATTACTGGGAGGCAGGCCGATAATAATGGTAGGAGGGGTCAAAGGCAGTCCCAAGTTAAGGCTGTTAACCAGGGTGGAAAAGATGGAAATCAGGGTAATGCAATAATAACCCCAGCTATGGTCACAACAATGGTGAATGAAGCAGTTACGTTGGCTGTGGCACAAGCTATGCAGGGTATTTCGCAGAGGCAGGGAGATCAGCATGCAAATGACATTGAGGATGATGCAGAGATACCACAACATGAGCAGAATGTTCCTCCCGAGGATCAAGTGGGTCAACAAGTGCAACCGTTGTATGTGTTAATAGAGAGGTTCATTAACTAGAAGCCCAATTCTTTTCGTTTTGCTCCGACTCCAATTGATGCGGAGAACTGGATCGCCAACTTGGAGAAGATTTTTGAAGTGATTGGGTGTTCAGAAAATCAGAGGGTGAGATTAGTAGTTTATAAGCTAGAGGATGATGCTCAGCGATGGTGGAAATTGTTGAAGGCTACACAGGGAGATGGATTTTTGGATGGACTCATATGGAGCAGTTTTTGTGACCTTTTCTATCAGCAGTATTTCTCAAACGCTGATAGGGATGCATACATCAGGGAATTTGTGTCCATTCGGTAGACGGATGATGAGACTATTACCGATATCATAGCGAGGTTTACGAGATTGGCTGGTTTTGCGGGTTTAATAGTTGGGACAACTGTACAACAGGCAGAAAAGTTTAAATGGGCTTTGAAATATGAGTATAAGAGGTTGATCAACCACACCATATTTACAGATGTATCACAGGTAGCTAATGCAGCTAAGAGTGTGGAAATGGAGCACAAGGATTTTCGAGCTTCCAAATCAAAAGGGAGTTAAAAGTGAGATAGAGATGACCAACAAGGGCAAGGAATGGGGCAGTTTGGCAGAAATCCGAATAAAAGGCAAAATAATTGGAATGATCCTCCATCGGGTCAGCGATTTAATCCTCGAAGGGATTTTGCTTACCCAATGCAGCAGGGTGGTCGTGGAGGTCAGCAGCAGGGTCAGTGGCAAGCTGGAGGGCAGTATCAAAATAGGATATTTCAACAGAACCGGGGTTTCCAGCAAAATCAAAATCAGGGTCAACATCGCCAACAAGGTCAAATTCAAGGGCGGTATCCAGGACCGGCAGGTGAAGGAAATCCGAACCTTTAGCCACTTCCACCTGCTCCATGTGATACTTGTGGTGGGTATCATACTGGTAGGGCGTGCTATAGAAATACAGGGGCTTATTTCTTATGTGGACAGATGGGACATAGAGCAAGGGATTGCACAGTTCAGCGTGGTAATGGGGGAGGCTGTAAGGCTGGTAATGGCGGTCAGCGCAACTCCGGTGGGAGAGTATTTGCATTGACAGCTAATCAGGCAGCCCAAGCACTAGGTACTATTTCAGGCATCCTTCTTGTAGGAAATCGCGAGGCATCAGTTTTGTTTGACACTGGATCTACACACTCTATTGTTGCACTTTCATTTATTCATCAGCTTGGAGTACCTTCTCATACATTAGATCCTCAATTATCTATTGCTACCCCGATGAGGAATTCTGTGATTATTTCTGAGCAATTCTGCGAGTGTCCTTTGAAGTTAGGGAGGAAGGTGTACACATCTAACTTACTTCTGATGGTGATACATGATTTTGATATCATCTTGGGTATGGATAGGCTGAGTAAGCATCGAGCCACTATTGATTGTCAGGCAAGGAAGGTTATTTTTGGAACCTTAGAGGCTCCAGAATTCGAGTTTCAATGTTCCAAGCCGAATGGTGTTGTAAAGTTGATCTCAGCTTTGAAGGCGAGCAAGATGATTGCTAAGGGGTATGACTGTTATTTGGCTTATGTGAAGGATACCTCGAGGGATGAGCCCCAACTTGATGACTATCCAGTTATGCGAGAATTTCCTTAGGTATTTCCTAAGGATCTGCCAGGATTGCCACCGCCAAGGGAAGTTGAGTTTACTATTGAGCTCATTCTTGGAGCGGAACCTATCTCTAAGGCACCCTATAGAATGGCTTCGTTAGAGTTACAGAAGTTGAAGGAACAATTACAGGAGTTGTTAAATCGTGGATTCATTAGACCGAGCGTATCGCCATGGGGTGCTCCAGTTTTGTTTGTGAAGAAGAAGGACGAATTTATGAGATTATGTATAGATTATAGGGAGCTAAATCAGATCACTATCAGGAACAGATATCCATTGCCACGGATAGATAACCTTTTCAATCAGCTCCAAGGGGCGAAGTTCTTCTCAAAGATAAATCTGAGGTTGGGGTACCATCAGTTGAGGGTGAGGGAAGAGGACATTCCAAAAATAGCTTTTCGTACTCGGTATGGGCACTATGAGTTTTTGGTGATGTCATTTGGGTTGACTAATGCTCCGACAGTGTTTATGGGTATGATGAATCTGATTTTTAGCGAGTATTTGGACCAATTTGTCATTGTCTTCATTGATGACATTTTGGAGTATTCCAAGTCTAAGGAGGAGCATGAAGAGCATCTTCGTACTATTTTGGGGGTTCTGCAAAAGAATAAGTTATATGCTAAGTTCTCCAAATGCGAGTTTTGGTTAGAACAAGTAACATTTTTTGGGACATGTGTCTGCTGAAGGTATTAAGGTGGATGCTGCGAAGGTTGAGACTATCACTAATTAGCCGAGACCTACCATGGTAACTGAAGTAAGGAGTTTCTTGGGTTTTGCAGGGTACTACAGGCTATTTGTGGAAGGTTTCTCTTTGTTAGCTTTGCCATTAACTCAGTTGATGAAAAAGGGCATAAAGTTTATGTGGAATGAGGAACGTGAGAAAAGTTTTGAGGAACTTAAGAAGACGCTTGTGTCAGCTCCAGTGCTTACATTACCGTCGGGGACAGGAGGTTATTAGATTAACATTGATGCTTCCAAGAAGGGATTAGGGTGCGTTTTGATGCAACATGGTAAGGTAATTGCTTATGCTTCCAGACAACTTAAACCTTATGAGATAAATTACCCTACCCACGACCTAGAGTTAGCAGTAGTTATTTGTTCTTTAAAGATTTGGAGGCACTATCTATACGGAGAGACTTGTGACATTTTCACCGACCACAAGAGCCTTAAATATATTTTTACTCAGAAGGAGCTTAACATGTGGCAGAGGCGTTGGTTGGAGCTTCTCCAGGATTATGATTCCAGGATTCATTATCACCCCGGTAAGGCTAATGTGGTTGCAGATGCTCTTAGTCGGAAGAGTTCGGGGAGTGTAGCTGCCTTGGTTACACAACCTCAACTTATCTCGGATATGAAGCATGTGGGTTTGGAGCTATATGCTAGTGGTTCTGATGGATTGGTTGCAGGTATGAGGGTTGAATCTTCTCTTATTTTCCGTATCAAAGAAGCCCAAAAGGAGGATGGTGAGTTGTGGACTATAGCACAAAATATGGATGAGGGTAGGCAACTAGAGTTTCACATTGATGAGCAAGGTGTGATATGGTTTGGTAAACGGTTATGTGTTCCAGTAGATCCAATGATTCATGAGGCAGTGTTGACTGAAGCTCATAGTTCGCCATTTTCTATTCATCCGGGGTCTACAAAGATGTATAAGTATCTAAAGGAGAATTTTTGGTGGAGTGGAATGAAAAGGGATGTAGCTGAATTGTTGAGTAAATGTCTTACTTGTCAGCAAGTGAAAATAGAGCATTAGCGGCCTGGTGGTTTGTTGCAACAGTTAGAGATTCCTATGTGGAAATGGGATGATATTTCGATGGACTTTGTGACTGGTTGCCGAGGACTCTTAAAAAGAATGATACTATTTGGGTGGTAGTGGATCGTTTGACTAAATTGGCTCATTTTCTGTCTATTAGTGAAGATTTTTCGGTAAATAAGTTGGCAGATATTTTTCAACGTGAGATTGTTAGGCTTTATGGGACTCCAGTTTCTATTGTTTCAGATCGGGATCCGCGGTTTACTTCTCGATTTTGGAAAGGATTTCAACGAGCTTGGGGAACGCGACTCAACTATAGTAAAACTTTTTACTCGCAGACAGATGGACAATCAGAAAGAACTATTCAGACATTAGAAGACATGTTGCGATCTTGTGCTTTAGAGTGGACAGGGAATTGGGATGATTATTTGAGTTTGGTGGAGTTCGCATATAATAATAGTTGGCAAGCTAGTATTGGTATGGCTCCTTTTGAAACATTATATGGTAAGAAGTGTCGAACTCCGACTTGTTGGGATGAGGTTGGAGAAAGGGTATTAGAAGGAACCGATTTGGTTAGGATTACTACGGAGAAGGTAGCAGTGGCTAAAGAAAAATTGAAAGAAGCTCGATCGCGGCAGAAGAGTTATACTGATATTCATAGAAGGGCTCCTGAATTCACGCCTGGTGAACACGTGGTTTTGAAAGTTTCTCCATGGAAAGGTGTTCGAAGGTTTGGTTTGAAAGGGAAGCTTAGTCCGCGTTTTATTGGCCCTTTTTAAGTCCTTGAGAGAGTTGGAGAAATGGCATATTGGGTTGCTTTGCCTCCACAATTATCTCATGTGCATAATATCTTTCATGTTTCGATGTTAAGGAAATACAACTATCATCCGCTTAATTTTGTGCAATACCCGTTACATAAGATTCAAGAAGATTTTACTTGTGAGGAATAAGCCGAGGCTATTCTAGATCGTCAAGAACGGATTATGAGGAGGAAGACAATTCCTTTTGTTAAAGTCTTGTGGAAAAACCATTCGGAGCGGGAAGCTACTTGGGAGATAGAAGAGTTTATTCGAGCAAAATATTCGTATCTTTTTAAAAATTAGGTACGTTCTATTCTTTTGATTCTGGGGACAGAATCCTTTTTAAGGGGAAGGTGATGTAATACCCAATAAAATAATTAAGTAAGGTTTAAAATATTTAATTGGACTTTTCTAATATTTGGGAAAAACTGTGGTTAATTTATTTAGGCCATTAAAATTAATTGGGTCTAAACTATATTTGTCTAATTTTAAATCCTATTTAAATTAAAAGAATTAATAAAACATATTAATTAATAAATAAACCTAAACCCTAACTGCTTTATTATATCTATGCGAATCAATTGAAGGAAAAGAAAAAGAGAACTTAGTCGCAACTAAAAAATAGAAAACTGGTAAGCTACTTTCTTCTCTTTTTTTGGAGAGGTTTTCCTGCTTGTTATTTCGTTTATGTATTAGCATTATCTAATTTTCGTTCCTATACCAAAAGTGAAATCTAGAACTTATGTAATCATTATATATATATATATATATATATATATATATATATATATATATATATATATATATTTGCATCAAATTTTCTTTTTAGTTTTCAAGCTTCATGATATATTTATATAATATGTATACCTACTTCTACTACTATATTACTAAATGCAAGCCTGCGAAAATTCTATTAGCAACATGAATATTAGTTTCTATATATAGATCTACAGCAGTTGATTAATTCGGCTATATAAATATACTAGCTGGGTCCCGTGCCTCCGACACTGTATGGACAATATGATTTATCTCAAACTTTGAACGGCCAAAATAATTTATTGAGTGAGCGGGAAATTTAAAGTCATTTGTATTTTATTAAATTATTATTAGATTATTAGATAGATAGATATATTTTATTAGATAGATGTATGAACGGTGAGATTTATCCCAAATTTTGGACGGCCCAGATGATTTATTGAGTGAGCGAGAAATTCAAAATCATTTGTATTTTATTAGATATATATATATATATATATATATATATATATATATATATATATATATATATATATATATATATATATATATATATATATGCAGTGGTTGATTCGTTATATATAATATATATAAAATATGCAGAAATTTAAAAAGGGGACAGAAATAAATAATATTATAATATTGTTATTATAATTAAAATATATCTTTTGAGCATAAAATGAATATAGTATATTAAAATTATTGAATTTGTGAAAATATAATTTGTATGGGTTCGTAATTTAATTTTATGTGTTATATTTTATTTTGATAATTATATCGGATTGAGGGAGTTTAGCGGGTGATATTTGGAGTCGGCGAATTATTTTGGTACTATATTAAGGTACAGATTCCGTACTTTTTCAGCGAGACTCTTTTGAATATAATTCGTTCATTTTGTTATACGTATAAAAATTTGGTATTGCTTCTTAGGATTATTCTTTGTTGTCCAATTTATTGTGACTATTTCGTTTTGGCGTTGACATTAAAATTCGTATTTGTACTCCTTGAACTAGTTAATCATCCCAGTATATTTTGGAGACTTTATTCGTTTGTATCATTGTTCGTATATTTTCTTTCACATTCGTGAGTTATTTTGATCATTAATATATTGTGATAATTAATAATATTTGTATTTGATAATTCGATTTTATTTGAATATGGTCATGTAAGCCTTGTGATTTGAATTCCCTTTTGGCTTACATTTTGTAGTTTGATCCTTAGGGTATACTTGAGCTAACCACCTGTGGGGGTACCACAGGCATGTCCTCTTGACACAAGGGCATGACACCTTCCGTGGCGGTGTGATCAGTCCACGGCGTATCCTTTTGTATGCTCTGGGTATGAGCTTTGGCCATTTGATATATTTGTTCAGGATACATATGGATCGACCCAGTATTTGATTTGATTCGATTTGTTTGGTGGATTAGTGACGTATGTGTCGTGCGTACTATCCGATTTGATTTGTATACATCATGGTACCGATGTATTTTGTTAGCCTTTGGCTATTTGTATTTGAGCTCAGTATGAAATTGTTACCATATAACCATTTGATTCATCCTTATTTGTTTGGGATTCTGTTGGCTATAATTATTCGATTGGCAGTGTTAGTCATTTATAAATGGACTCTCAAATTTTGATCTATTCGTAATTCGTTTGTAATTCACAAATGTTCATTCATTCAGCTCTTTTAGATTCATTACTTTTTGTGATATATTTATTCATTTTCATATCCGTATTGGACAATTGGCTCACGCTGTGTTCTTTTTCCGGCAGGTAATCAGGGGTGATCAGGATATGTGTGATGAGAGCTACCTTTGATCCAAATGAATAGATTAGCTTTTGAGATTATTATTACACTAGGTTTTCCTAAGATTTTATAATTGGATGTTTTGGGGCCTATTTTGACATTTATTTTTTATTAGTAGAGACTATGTAAATGTGAAGTTCCTTCTATTTAAATTGGAGTATGTGACATTTGGTATTAAATTTTATTGGAGATATTTTGAGATTTATTAGAGGTTTGTATTTATTATGTTTGTGCGTGACATCCCTTTTTCCTTCTGGGAAAGTGGTGTTACACTCCTTCATAAAATAATTCAATATTTTATTTAATTTACTTTAAATACAATATAATAAATTCTCATAAATTCACATAGTCACATAATTAAATTTCTCATTAATAAATAATGTCAAATTATTAACTCTCTAATTAATAATTAAATTAATTAAAATACATTAGGCTTATTTAGTATTTCTTTTAGTACAGTAAGCTCACATAATTACATATATCGAATAAAATTTTTTCCATATTAATTTAATAAATGTAACACATATAATTAAATTAATCTACCACAATTGCATCAATTAATTATTTAATCTAATAATTAAATCATCAAAAATATTTATTTACTTCGATATATATTAAAATTAAATTACAAAAATCTCGTTCGTCACATTTCCCCCCCTAAAAGGATTCTGTCCCCAGAATCACGACTGAATAAATTTAACCCGTTACATATCCCGACACAAAGTCCGTAAGTCCGGTATAACTTACGAGCACGTCTAGGTGATCAGCCTATAGTACTCTATTTGATCAACACTACATTTATTAAACGTGTATACGTTTAAGTTGTGGTAACCTCACATGCCTTTCGTTTGACGACAAAATAATTTGAGCATACACTATCTACTTTTAAAAAACACAACAATATTAGTTCGGTAAATCCTTATCAACACTTGATAGAATAACATAGCATACGTCTAGCCGAAATGATTGACTTTGACATTCTTTAAATACTAACTTATGCGAAGAATACATGAATCACAAAGACTTGCCCATATCGAACTGGAACAAGGGCTAGAGTACTTACCTTTAGCGTCTGCTACAATTTATAACACGTGCACTTTACGTCTTTAAGGTCTCTATATTAGATAATAGCATAACATAGAACATTAGGTCATGAATGATCATACATGGTTCCTAAAGAATCTTACCCTACTTCTCAATCTAATTACATATTCGATTTATTATTATAGGTTCTGGCTTTCTGTTACGTCATTCTTACATTCATAAGTAATTGACTCAGTCTTAACCTTAAGTGTGCATACTTAAGTTCATATGTCTTAACAATGTTTCATTAAGATCTTCATTTAATTATTTATCAATTACTAACCATGCTCTATATGTAAACATTCATTATTGCCTTGGTCTTGAGGTTGGCGCTGCGGCGCCGGCTTTTACACTTGGTGCCATGCATGCTGCGTCACCTATTACTGCCAAGACCCCGGACTCGGCGTTGCGGCGCGAGTCTCAGTGTTAATTGCTGCTCTACGACGCCACTCTCTAAAAGGTTATGGCTTTGCTCGGCCAAGCTCGGCGTTGCGGCGCGGCTAAATGGTAACTTCTTCGTTATAAGTCCACGGCGCCAGCTCTGTGCACCAGAAAATTTCCACAGACTTTTTATTTTGTGAGATTCCTGGACTCGTAACTTCTTTGTTATAAGTCCGAATTGGTTCGTTCAAGAGCATACAGATCACAAATCACGTATTCTATGCGTTCATTCAAGAATTTTATCTATTCGACTTCGTTTGCTAAAATTTCACCTATTAGTCCTTTTTTAACTAAAACGATAAACGTTCGTGAACGTTCAAAGTTCGTTTCTTCATTCTAAGTCGGAATCCGGCCATTTTCGACTCCGCAACTCTATAATGCCAATATGACTTGTCTCCATCGAAAACCTACATTCCAATGTCAAACAAAAAATGCGACTTTCATTTCGAGAATTTCACGAATTCGACGATTATCGTCCAATCGTGTGAATTCTGGCGAAACCTCATTACTAATCATTCTAGGTGAATTTTAATCAACATATAGACATTTCAAGTTACTTATTACACCAACTTATTATCAAAGTAGGTTTTGACTTATTCTCATAAGCCAATGACTTATTTCATTTATTAACTACCATTCTCATGCTTATGATAACAAAGGCAATTCTTCATAAGTTTATTAGCTTATTTAAGTTCAAGTTGCTTATTCAACTTATTCGGCTTAAGACCATTTCTTATCAACTTCTCTTATGTTCTTAGCATCTAAGTTCATTAGATTACATTTCTCTTATCTTCCTAATATGATAGAGATGAAGAAGACAAGATCATTTACCTTTGTTGAACTAGTACTTCTTCTTTGAAAACTAACAATGGAAGGTTTAAGCTTCAAAGTGCTTTTGGGCTCTAACAAATAAGTTGTTTATTTGAAATAACAAACCTCAAATGAATAAAAAGGCTTCCTATCTATAGAGCTTTCAAGGTTAGGGTAATTAGGTCATTATGTCATCCCACCTCCTTAACTAACCTCCTTACTATTCATTACTTGTTGCCCACAACTCTTATCCATTCCTTGATCATTACTTAAATTTCTTACTCATCACTCTAAGGGCTTGGTTACCACTTCACCCATGGGTTGCCCCATGGATCTTGCTTTACCCATTGGATCATCATTTGGCTTAGTAGTTAACTTAATTAACTTAGTCTTTGGGCTAGTAGTAATCTATTATGGGCTTCATGTCATTACTACATGGGCTTAAGAATAATCTCTCATAGGTTTACACCTTAATTTTATTGGACTTATATTTCATACAAAGTTATCTTAATTCATTTCATTAGGTTTTAATACCTATATTCCCAAATTAAGTTCGCATGCAAATTATTGCGTTTTCCATACTTAGATTATTATTACATAATCCATCTCGTCTCGATATTATAACGTTACGTATTTCTCAGAATTTCAAAAATAATCCCCGATTGATAATTTGTGAATAGTGTTTTTTGTAAACTTTCTCGGAAAATATTTATTTTCGTCTTGAAAATTCAAACACTTTAATTCATTCACATGGTTTAAATACTACGATGTTCTGACATTTTTTGGTTATAGAAAGACATACATCTTATTAATGTAGTAGCCCCGAACCCGGGCCCCAAATCACCGCGGATTCGGTACACTGTTACTATCACTGATTGCGGAAGATATAAACATAAATTGTTTATACAATACATTATACACTATTTCCCAAGGTCGAGTAACCTTAACTTATACACAATTCCTAAAATATCTATTACACAACAATATTTATTATAATACGCTATTACAACTAGTTGTACTTTATATTCCAAGCTGAACTTGACTTTAACCTTTTCTTGTAACCGAACACGTTCGCCTTATCTGCAATGTTTTATCATAATATAGCAAGGGTGAGCATGAAAGTTGCCCAGCAAGTTTATATACAATAATATAACGATATATCATGATTGAAGAGTATGAATAAAGGGCTTGCTATAATTCATCAATATAATTGAGAACTAGCACGAACAAATTTTTGACTGAACAAATATTATACATGAACAAACATTTCTGAACCAACTGGTAATGAAGGTGATCAGCCTTTCATTCCTGACTTATACATGCAAGATGTACATAAAACAATTTTCGTGGCAATCAGCAATGATTAACCAACAACTTGAATAAAATACTCTTAATAGAGTTTAGTACAAAGAAAACTTGCCTGAACCGTTGATTACCGCACGCAATTTAATAACGCTTTATCCGAAGACCTAATATTAATAATATAGATCTCCAATATTAGAATAATATCAGCACAGTATAATACTGTTATATTTATATCCACAGAATAACCTAATCACATAGCACATAATCCTATCAGTCTATAACACACATGAGATTAGGTATCAAGTCAAACTATTGCAGTCTGAGTTAAACCCGACACAATTCTAACATCCCGATGGTCTAGTCGGACTTTTATTGAGTTTAAATTCAATTAAACTCTGCCTAAGCACTTAACCTTTATCACAACTAATTTCTTATCAGACAAAACATTTTTCCTAGGCTCGTAATAATTTTTGGATAATTATTACCATTTATCAACATTTTTCAATCCTTAAAATCGTATTTAAATGAATTAAATACTACATAATACCTTAATCATTAATATTTATTTAATATAAAATATTAATAAAAATCATTACATCATATTATAATATAAGTATAATATTTCAAAATATTTTTAATACCTTAAAATCATAATTATAGGATTTTTAAACCATTAAATCCATTATCCGATAATTAATATTAATATTAAACTATTAATATTTTCATGCCAAAATATCAAAAGTTACATTTTATAACTTAAAATATTTTTAGATCACTTAAATCATTTTTATATGATTTATAAAGCATTATTTCTAATTTTTCATAATTTATTTAGTATATCTATTAAATAAACTAATTATCATTAATATAAATTAATTAATGAAATTCATTCCAAAATATTAAAAGTCATCAAAAATAACTTAAAATATTTTCTTATACCATAATATTATTTTTCATGATTTTTCATTATTTTTCATGAATTAAAAATTATTTTTAAATAATTTATTTAATATTATAATTAAATAAATAAATACCATTTATATTTCAAAAATATTAAATATTTTTAAAATATACTCAAAATAGTTAAAAACTATTTTTCAGACTTTAAAATAATTTTTCATAATTTATTTTGTATTTTTAATAATTAAAAACCATTTTTTTCTAATTTTTAATCATTTTCTGCATTTTGCCGAAAATAAAGCGTCGCTAAAGGGTCTTTAGGCGACAAAAGTGTCGCTAAATGTGTTCTTCAGCTGTTCTTGAGTGTTCTTGTCAGTGTTCGGGTTGGGTGGTTTGACCGAGTTTTAATCCGTGTTCTGATCGATTTTTGGGCCATGTTAAATATTGATTGTGTAGTGTTTGTGTAATATAAAGGTTGAATATTGTAGAAAACATGTCAGTGTACAACTACATAGCATCATAACATAATAACATCACCACATGAGCAAGATCTGGCATGGTCAAACCATGTCAGAAAACTTGCTCTTTAACTTTCTGGGTTTTCCAGAAAGTTACCCAAAACAGATGGTCAAAGCTACTTTGACCGCGATTTTCTTCCACTCCAGTTATGATCTAAGGAATCTGGTGAGTTTAACATGTAGTATATATACCAGACTACAATAAACAATCAATAACATAAGACTAAACACCAAAACACAGGAAGATCTGAAACACAGAAAAGCTTATCAGACGATCTGAGTTTCTGGGTTTGTCCAGAAATTCAGAAAACGTGATCAGTCAACGATCTTTGACAGCTTGTAACGTACGATCTAGACATGCTATGGCTGTGGTTCCAACTCCAGATCAAAGACCACATGACAAGCTACCTATTTCAACTTTAAAATAACAAAACACAACAACAGAAATGAATCGAAGGCAACTGACATTCGGTTGTCAGGACACCTTTGGTGTTCTTGGACAGATTTTAAAAATTTCAATTTTTCTACACTTTAATGCTATGGATCTATGATAGATCATCATAGATCATCATAAAACATCTTCTAACACTTAAATAAACACATAAACACAAATATTAACTTAGCATACAAGATCAAATGGTGAGTTAGGGTTTATACCTCTCTTGCCAAATCCTTGATCTTTGATCTCATTTACTGATTTCTGGTGTTCTAAAGGGTTATCTAGTGACTGAATCACTCCAGAAATTCGAAGGTTTTGGAGAGAGAAATGTAAGTTGAGAGCTTGAGTGTAAATGACCAAATCTTCTACACTTTCTCTTTCCTAATCTATATATATATGATATAAAGTCCTAGATCTGATGTTGCCAGCTGAGTTGCTGAGATTATGTGCACATGCTAGGGCTATGTTTAGACTAGGGTTGGTCACCAAACCCATAACTTGGCAAAATTTTCAAGCAACCATAAAATAATACAAAAAGGGGCATTTTTGTCATTTCCATTTATTTTCTAGATTTTGTATTAGATGAAACCCTTAGGGTTTAGGGTTTGGAGTATTTAGGATTTAGGGTTTAACCCTTTAGGGTTTATATTTTATCCCACAAATATTTAGCAACTTGAATTTCCAAAAATTTTCTAATAAAAAAAAATAGAAAATTTTGATTTCTAATTTATAATTAGGGATTCCTAATTATATCATAATTTTGTAATTACATAACAATCCTTGCTAATTAGGACTAATTTATCCTAATTAAATTGCTAATTAAGCACTTAGGATCAAATTTGTACATTATGTTTCAAAACCACATTCTAGGTTTTAAATAGAAAAGTAATATTTCAATTTTAGAAATTAAATTTTTCTAATTAGATTAGGGTTTCTAATAACTTGACAATTAGGATATATATTTCCTAATTAACATTGCTAATAAAGCAATTTATTCCACCACTGCACAATTAGGGTTCAAAATGGTCATTAGGGTTTTCAACCCACAAATTAAGGTTTTCTAATAGAAAATAATTTTCTAAAGTAGAAATTAAATATTCGTAATTAGATTAAAGTTTTCTAATTACTCATAAATTGAAATAATTAGGATTAGGGTTTCCTAATTAGCATTACTAATTTTAGCAATTAAATCCACAATTGAGCATTAGGGTTTCTGACGGAACAATTAGGGTTCCAAAAATTGAAAATTAGGGTTTGCTAATTAATCAACCTTTACACTAATTAGTACTTAATTATTACCACGTAGCATTAAAATTCTCCGTTATATTCCCATATTAGGGTTTCATTTTATCAGAATCTGAAATTAGGATTTCCAGATCTGGTATTAGGGTTTTCAAATAATCAATTAAGATTTCCAGTACTTCATTAGGGTTTTCCCTAATTAATAAAAATTATTGGCGTTTATCCTTGTAGAAAGCATTGCATTCCCAATCTAGGGTTTTTAATATCCGATTTAGGATTTCGGATTTTCGGAACTGAAACTAGGGTTTTCAGAACCGATTTCTAGGGTTTCTTATTAGACGTTAGGGTTTTCTAACCGAACGCTGCTGTTTTTAATATACGATTAGGGTTTGACACATATATATTTAATCTGGTCAACCCTTGACCCTTAACCACATTCTGAACACATCATTAACCATAATCACAAAACATATTCACATAAATCCTTAATCTTGAATAATTCACCTATATCCTTCACCGAATTTTGAAATCCTCAAAATTCAATCACAATAACATCAAATGCATACACTTATTTTCTATCCAGGTCTATTATTTGACCTTAAATCAATCATTTAAGATTTTCATAAATTGTCTAATTTCTCGGGTTGTCACAATTAACACATATAATAACAAATTATATTATTTTATTCATTATTAAATTCTTTCAAGTCTTTTACAAAGGATCCGAATTTCTCGGGCGTTACAATATTGCTCCGAGGCTTATTAATATTACTACTATTTGCTTCTCCACCCTTTCTTTTCATTTGGTATCCCCCAGCAGCATTACCTCTCATCAGCATAATATTTCTACTAGCTTGAGGGTTCTGAAAGCTACAAGCACCAGTGCCATCATTCATGAAATTATTTTTTATGAATATTTGGTTACCCATAAAAATTAAAATTATTACCTTTGTACGAAGGTTTGGCTAACAACTGCACCATATTCATAATAATTTTATTTTTAAAATGTTATTTATAAGTTGGTAGCAAAACCTTCATAAAAAGGTAACAAATTCAGTTTTATTGGGTTACCAATTAATTTAAAAAAAAAATTAAGAACAGTTTCCAAGTGTTACGTGAAAATGGTATCCGAAATGCCATGTCTAAGTTTCCATTTATATAACTGTTAGTTACTTATAAATAACCTTTTAAAAATAAAATTATTTTGAATATGGTGCAGTCAGTAGCCAAACCTTCATACAAAGGTAACCATTTTAGTTTTTGTGGGTAACCAAATATTTATAAAAAAAATTATTTGTGATTTTATCTTTGTTCGGCTACTCTGAATTCGTTTTGGATCTGTTCTTGTTGGTTTGGTAACTCCGACTTCTTCTTCTTTGATTTGTTTTGGTAACTCCGACTTCTTCTTCTTCTTCTTCTTCTTCTTCTTCTTCAATTTATTTTGTTTTGATTGGTCGTGATTTCCTCTTTGTTCGGCTACTCCGAATTCATTTTGGATATGTTCTTGCTGGTTTGGTAACTCTGATTTTTTCTTTTTCGATTTGTTTTGCTTGTTCGTGATTTCCTCTTTGTTTTATTTTTTGATTTGTTTGGTAACTCTGTTCTTACTGGGAATTAGTATGCAATTTTTTTTGAATTTGAATTTATTTTTGTTGTTATATCCAAGATATTTGAATTTGAATTAATAATTATGGCAGTTATTTCTCCTTGATTTTAGGTTTCCTTATTATTATGAATTGAATCATATTCTAATTCCCTAAATTAATGAATCCTAATTGCACTAATATTATAAATATATATTGGAAAGTGTATTATTTTGTAATTAATTTTTAATGCACTAATGGTGTAATTACTTTCTAATTGTTGTATATTTGTGTAAAGAACCCTAGTATTTATACCTTTCGTTTAATAAATGAACGAATGCGATTAAAATTGGGAACACGTCGTCTGCTAGTACTACTAGCGGACGTGGTTAATGAATGGTTTAGACGCTTTTGCCCCCATTTAGCCCAAACAAATCACCACGATTGAAAAGAAATAACAGCATCCGCTAGTACTTCTAGCGGCGAATATTAACTCAAATGGATTGGGGATTGACAATCAATCCATCGTTGAGAAGTTTGACATTGATGAAATTAATGTAAATGGCGTGCTAGGAATTTGAGTAGATGATGACAGGCCATTCAAGATGAGCCGTTATTGGATCCTATTTGTTCCCAAACAAAGGGGTGCAAAAAAGCTACAAGAATAAAGAGTGGGATCGAATAAGTACTAGCGTCCACTAGTAGTACTAGCGGACGACGTGTTTCTAATTTCAATCGCATCCATTCATTTTTTAAATGGAAGGTGTAGATGTTATATGCCATTTTTTATTCCATAGCAAATACATGCTATGGATCATTCCCTATATATATATATATATATATATATATATATATATATATATATATATATATATATATATATATATATATATATATATATATATATAGAAAACTTCAAGAGCATAAGTTTAAACTAGCATAATTCTCTTAAATGACATAACTATATAAATGACTCTTATACGCGTCTGTTTTTTTTAAAAAAACCCAAATGTGAGTTAGGCAACTGAGCTCCTCTCTCTCCCACCAAATAATCGCGCCCTAGCTTTCCTTCCTCGCTTCTATCTTCTCTCCAAACCCAAATCGTCTGCGCTTCTCTTTCCTTCGCTCGCTTCTATTTCTCTCCAAACCCAAATCATCTGGCCAAATAATAGAAGGAAAAGTCGAGCTCTACTCCCCAAATGCTTCAAACGTTCGCGATTTAGGCAAGGCTGGCTGAAAATCGCGATTGTGAGATCCCAAATCACAAGCCCTAGCTTCTGCGTTCTAGGCAACTCGCAAGCCCTATTGAGTGATTTAGGCAACTCGCAAGCCCTATGTTTGGAGAGAAGCGAAGGAAAGATACTGTATAAATAAGGTATCCCTAGCTGTATGTACTTCACGTTTTCGTTTATTCTCTCAAACTAAGCTTGCTTTTTAGTTTATGTACTATTTTTGTTTTAGGTTTTTGTATTGATCTTTTCCATTTCAATTTGTTACGACTGTTGTGAATTGCAAAAGAGTAATAATTTTTAGTTCCCGTCAGTAGGACATATTTGTGTGGTGGTTTGTTAAGAATATCCCATTGATTCTGTTTAGATGCATTATAAATATGTTAAAGAAGTTGTATGATTTTTATTAGTATGATGAAGCTACCTGTTTTGTCAAAGTAACCTTATCCTGCTCTACTACAGAAGCAGTTTCAACACCCCAATCTCCACTGAGAGTCTGAGACAAACAAACTTTATAATTAATATAGTAGGAAACATATCTTCTATGTTTAGCTTTATAATTAATATAGTAGGAAACCTCTGCTCTACTACAGAGGCAGTTTCAATTTTAATTTATGTTTGTCACCTACTATGTTAAATAGAAAACCAACACATTATCCTACTACACCTACTAGTAAAATCTTGTTGAATAGCTTCACTTGTGATGCAACACTCAAATGTTGAAATGTTTGCATAATTTCATCATTTATGTTGGCAACGTATTAACCTTAATTAATTCTCTCTCCCCAGTCATGAGCACAAATTCAGCAGGGAGTTCATCACGCAGTTGCAAATGTGGAGTTCCTTCACCTGTGAAGGTTTTATGGACCAAAACAAATCCCGGGCGACGATTTGTTGATTGCACAAATTATAAAACAATACCATGTAACTCGTTTGAATGGATTGATCCATCAAGAGCTGGTGAAAAAAATTGAGGAGATGACATTAAAGAATGAAAGACTGAAGAAAAAAGTGGTGTACTCGATTTTTTTTTATTACATGTTATGGTTTTTGTTGTTTGTAATGTAGTTGTAGTTGTGTTGTAATGAAATTACAAGTTGCAGTTGCTTTGTAATGAAACTATTGTAATGAAAGCTTTCCAACTTTGTAATCTAATGAATTGTCATCTTTGAAATGAGTTGTAATGAAATTGTTTAATGTAGAGCTATTTTTGAGCTTGAAACTGCTTGAAGGTGGTGGATTAGTTTTGCAGAGCTTGAAACTGCTTGAAATTGAAACTGTTTGTGTTTTGCAAAGTTTTGTCCATTATAAGTTTGATAAAGTTTTGTCCATTATCTGATGTGTTTTGCAAAGTTTGTCCATTACCAGAGACACTTGCAAGAATTAGTTTTGCAAAGTTTGAAGTATTCCATGCCAGAGTTGTTATGGATTAGTTTTGCAAAGTTTGAGATACTAGTTTGGTTGTGGTTGGTAGTCCCAGCATCCCATGGGGTAGAATTAGCAACAAATCTACAGAAGTTGGTCTTCCATTTAATTTTCTTTCATTTCAGGCGCGCACTTGTTATCAACATTATAACACTTGGCTACAAGACTAACTTTAAGCTTCCTGATGACACATTTAAAACCAAAAAAACTATAATATTTGAAATCCTGAACAAAAATTATTAAACTATTACTATTACATTCTGTCTAAACAAAAAACATTACTGATGTTTCACCTCTGACCAAAAAGTCAAAACATTACTGAGAGGCACAAGTTAAAACAAAAAAAACATCTATCTTAACTATTACATTCTTTTGGAGTTCCTGAACAAAAAATCTTCCATTAATATTTGAAATCGACGATAGCTTTGTCAAATTTCAAAAGCTTCACATCTGACCAAAAAACCAATTTGGGATTTTGAGCGAAATTTCACTGCAAATAACAAGAACAGTAATCAGTGCAAGTAACTTTGGAGCCTATAAGTTAAATGGTTACTGTAGCATCAACATCATTTGTTAAAGGATTTGGATATCTATAATAATAAAATAGAATACCAAAAATGAGCCACATTTGGAACTAAGTCAATAAGGTATAGATGTTAGCATTCACTTACAATAACAGTTCTAGAAATAAGAGCAGCCTCAATCATGGTAGATTAATGAGTAATACACCCAGAAAAATGCATTCATGCTGTGAAATCCATATTAAAACACAAATTCTACTGATTCTGAACAGGCCTTCTTGTACTTCATAACAAATGGAAGAAAATATAATTCTCACCATCAACAGACATGTAACTGTGAGGAACAGAAGGATATGATAAATGAAACTTCCAAAAAATGCAGCTTACTGATGTGGTTTACTGATGCAGTTTACAAATTACTGATGCAGCTTACTGAAACAACTGTATTAGGTTGTATTACCTTTCCTAGTTGTTCAAAAAATCCATATTGACAACTCTGGATTACCTGGCATATAGCGTGTATGTTGAACAACTAGAGACATCACCCCTTGTGGGTCAAGGACTAGATGGTCATCCGTTACTGCAGCCCAACTAATAGTTGTTATGGTTCCAAAAATAGCAGCATACCAAAACAAATTGTACTTGCAAATATATACAAATGTAAAGATTATCAATTTACATGAGATAAGATATTTTAAAGGAAATACATTACTGTTGATCCGGTGCTTGAACAAGTGGTCAACCTGAAATAAAATACAATAATATCCTTCAGTTAAGTTGTACCTGCAAATATATAGATGCAGGTACAAAACCCACTACCATAACCATGGTCCCTTTAAGAAAAATTTCTTCATAACTCCACTAAAATTTAACTGCTTGTTTCTTACCTCTAATAAACTTCATAGCTTCATTCAAGACCAGGTTCAGCGTCCCTGTTACTGTATGACAAAAAGTTGCAAAACTGAATCACTAAGATAGAATACAAAGAGTTTAGCAAATAGTTTAGTACCTCATAGGAAAATAACTTGATTGAAATGTTACAAGAAATACTTTAGTACCTCATAATCTCAGTTGCACTTGGGGGTTAATCACTATCATCGTCATCTACACTTGGATCCTGAGTAGCATCATCATTTGCTGCTCCAGTTCTACATTTAAACAAGTTACAAAGTCAAAGTCAAATTTAACCAAATAGCAAAGTCAAATTAAAAATTGCCGACAAAGTCAAAATACGTAAACTTGCTTACTGATTATTAAGCACGGGACAATTTCTTTTATCGTGTGTCACACCAACTCTGCCATATCCATTACAACGTCTACCCTTGGATTTTTTTGCTTTACCCAAAGCCTTTTCTTTGCCACCCTTCAGCCTTTTGCCACACCCTTTTGCTCGCACTTGGTTTGGCTCAATGTAACTATGATCATAAGTATATGTCTTGTTAACCGACTTGGAACCACTCATTCCACCACACTCCATTTCATTGTTTCTTTTAGAACCATTTTTTCCAATAATATGATTGATCTTCTCATCCACAACACCAAAACATTCTTTTAAAACATTTGTGGCTTCTTCATTTGTGAGAGCCCTATCAATAAAATCTAAGGATTGTTGAATCAATTGACTCCGTAAGAGTAAGTAGGGCTTGTCATCTTTTATCGCCACACCATTAACATCAATTACACCACTTGATTTTGCTGTCTTTGTCCACCTCTTCAAAATATATTTGGTAGGCAATTTGTCAAGATCATGATACTTATTCAAGTAAGCTATCCCATGTCGACATAGGATTCCCGAACTCTCAAACTTTTTGCAAGTGCATGTTGCATAATCTAAATATTTTTTGTAATGAATTTCTCAAACTTTACAATTGCTAACATTCCTTCGATAAATCTTATAGACATGCATGTTGACATCTTCTTTCATAAGGTCAAACCTATAATTCAAGCTCTCACACAACTCTTCTTCAAATTTATAATATATAGAGTGTGTATAAATGTCAACCATTTGAACTAAAAAGTCATGACGATATTTGATTCTCGGCCTCTCAACCAAATCTTTGTTATCCGAAACCAATTCCCCATGTCATTGATGTTGAAGGCCCCAACCAAATTGAATCATAAAATCCACTAAAGAATTTTTTTTAGAAACAAATTTTTTAAAAAAGGAATGAGAACTCTCCGCTCGTTGGCTACTTGACATGCCGGCTGAGAAAACATGATTCACATGTGCGGGTACCCATCTAGAACGAATGTCATACATTGATTGTAGCCATTTATTATGATCCAACCCACTTTTCTCCACCAGCTCCACCCAAGTGGAGTCAAACTTTTCCACAGTCTCCGAATTCCAAATGCAATCTGCAAACTCTTTATAATAATCCTTGAATTTTACTGAGTCATTCTTCTCTGAAAATTTGGTCAAAATATGCCAACTACAATATCTATGAATGGTATTAGGAAGGATATGTGAAATTGCATTTGTCATAGCTGGATCCTGATCGGTGATAATCATCACAGGGGCATCACCTGGCATTGCTTCCAAAAAACACTTAAAAAGCCAAACAAAAGTATCTATGGTCTCATCACTTAAGAAAGCACAACCAAATACAGTAGTTTGCCCATGGTTATTAACCCCCAGTAGTGGTGCAAATATCATTCCGTAACGATTCGTATTGTATGCGGTATCAAAAATGACAACATCACCGTAAAAGCTATAAGCCCGTCTATAACTTGCATCGGCCCAAAAACAACGAGTAATTCTATTTTCATTGTCTGTGTCAATTGTGAAAGTGAAAGCAGGATTCTTTTGTTGTTCTAAGTGTAAGAACTCATTCAGCATATCACCATCATGTCCCTTTAACTCATTGCGCTTGTCTCTTTCAAAGTTGTACAAATCTTGTTGCGTGCAACCAATATTTTCAAACCCTCCCGCCTGAACTGCAAGAAAATTGTATTGTTGGCATTGTGGTATATTCACCATGCCAAGTTGTTGACTCAAAGATTTTTGTGCAGTTGACACATTACGATGCGATCGTAAAAGATGCCTCTTATGTGGGGTTGACAATGGGTGAGAATAACCCTCCTCAATTTTCTTAATTACCTATAAGTCATTTCTTTTTACCACTACAATTCTTGCAGTACAACCTTCTTTTGTCGATCCACGCTTTCTTTTACAACAACATCAGCAAATTGTTTGCCCTTTCCTTGCTTATAACACACATACTCCTTTCTAAAAATCTCATTACTTCCCGCCTTTTTTGTCTCATGATAGTTTCGTACACTAAAACCAGCATGCATTGCATATGTATTGTAAAAAGTGTGAATTTCATCTAATGTTTGAAATTCCTGACCTAGCTTAGGCGTAAACTCATCAACAACTTGAGGATAGTAGACAAAAGTGTTAGTATTGTTCACATTCAACCCCTCTGAACTCAAGTTATCCTCATTTATTTCTATTTCCAAATCCATTTCTACATTATCCCCACAACTCCCTATTTCATGGTCCATGTCATCCATTATACCTGATATAAAAAATAATGTGAATATAGCCCTCTAGTGAATTAGTATAAAGCAGATAATTAAATTAATACCGAACTGTTATACTAAAATTGAAGAAGTCTGACAATCAAGGGCTGTAACAGGGGGACAGAAACAAATTTCTAGGTACATAAAAGTAATTGAAATAAAAGATGTTGTAAGCAACTAAGGTAAGCAATATACCACTACTGTAGCAAATGGGGGCCGACTAAATCCATCTCCAAGTCTCTCTGAAATCAGCTGTTCTGTTACTTTTCTCTCAACAAAGCATTGAACCAGTACAACAATGCCAATTCCACACTCAAAAATGAGCTGAACACAGACATAAAACACATGTGCAAGTAAACACCATAAACAACAATATTCAACCATTGCTCAACAAAAAACTAAAGATTTTTACCAGATTTGGCGAAGAGACCACGCAATCGCGATTCTCAGTTTGCAGAAGAGCTCGATTATATTTGCAGCAGAAGCTAGGGCTTGTGATTATTTGGAGAGAGAGAGAGAGGAGCTCAGTTACCTAAAGCTAATTTGGGTGCTAGGGCTTGCGAATCTTAGAAGCATTTGGGGAGAAGAGCGATTCTCAGTTGAAGCAAGCTAGGGCGCGATTATTTGGTGGGAGAGAGAGGAGCTCAGTTGCCTAACTCACATTTGGGTTTTTTTAAAAAAAAACAGACGCGTATAAGAGTCATTTATATAGTTATGTCATTTAAGAGAATTATGCTAGTTTAAACTTATGCTCTTGAAGTTTTCTCTCTCTCTCTCTCTCTCTCTATATATATATATATATATATATATAGGGAATGATCCATAACATGTATTTGCTATGGAATAAAAAATGGGCAAATAACATCGTAACCATTCATTACATAAATTAATGATTGAGATTTAATACACAATTTTACCTTCCGCTAGTTGAACTAGTGGATGTAGGGGAAAAAAATTTTGGACAGAAAAATTGGGCCTAAATTTATATATCCGCTAGTTTAACTAGCGGAAGAAAGAAGAATATTTGGTTGGAAAATAATCAGATCTAATATATATTCTCGAATATTACGCATCAATAGCAAATATCAGAACAGATCTAATATATATTCTCGAACAGATCTAGCTTGCAGTTTGAGGAGATCTTCCATTGGTTTGAAACTCATATAAATTGATCGAGACTCCATGCTATTACACTGTTCCCTTGGTGAAACTCAGATGAGCATTATGGATTGTGTCTGGATCGAGATGACTCCAGCCAATAATTTTGACGAGCTTATTGCCACGATACAAATCATTCTTGATTGTAAAGTGGGGACTTTGCGAATCTTCTGTATTGTTTGTCTAATGAGTTCTGAAATAAGAAAAAGATATATTGACTTCTGCTATTATTTGCTTCATTGACTTGATAACTTGATATTAGGGACAATTCTGTCCAAATCTTTTCCCCTACATCCGCTAGTTCAACTAGCGGCAGGCAAAATTGTGTATTAAATCTCAGTCATTAATGTATGTAATGAATGGTTATGATGCTATTTGCCCATTTTTTTATCCATAGAAAATATGTAGCGCCCCCAAATCCGGGTATCTTCCAACCTGATAGATGGTGCTATACTGTACAAACATTTATACATTCATTCAATCGAAAAGTCTCAAAGAACGAACATAAATTCTATATATTTAAAGTAATATTTATATTTCCCAGGTTCTATACTCATTACAAAGGTTCTTTGTCATAATATCAATTACATTACAACAATAGACCTATACTATTACAAGACATCTTAATAATCTGCCTTATCTTTTCCTTTATCCTTATTCGATCCTTTGGGACGTTCAGTCTTAGCTGCATTCATATGGTTCAAGCAAGAGTGAGCATAACTAGCTCAGCAAATATAACAATTCAATAACAACATGCTTGACACATACGAATCGTATATCTTCAATAACTGAACAATAGTTATGAAGTATTATTGATAATTCAAAATAGCACTTCATCTTTCTTTCAAAATGTTTTACAATAATAACAATATTTAGTAAAACATTCACTCAGGTCAAAGACCTCGAGTATTCATTCTTTCTTGGAAAAGGACAACCCGGAACTAAGTCCGTAAGCACGATATTACTTACGAGCACTTCTAGGATATCAGCTTATTGTACTATATATTGATCAACACTACATCCATTAAACATATGTATGTTTAATCAATTGGCAACCTCACGTGCCTGTTGTTTTACCGACAAAACATTTGTTTAACATTCCAGTCTTCTTTTGAAAACCATATCAAGTAGTTGACAAAAGATCACAACACTTGATAATAGATGAATAGATTATCAATAATCCACACAATATATCAAGTCTAGCCAAAGGAATTGGCTTTAACTTCAACATACCTCGATTCATGCGTAAGGATACATGAACTTCAAAAAAAAACTTGTTCAGATTGAACTGAGACAAGAGTTAGAATACTTGCCTTTAACGTCTGTTACGGTATATTTACTTTATGTTCAAGTCTTTCAAGTCTCTATAATACATGACTACAGAATGCCTTACATTAGGTCACAAATAATCAAGTATGTATATGACTATATCTTACCCTTCATCTCAATCTAATTGTGTATTAGATTCAGTTATTATCTGTTTCGGCTTATCATTATCCTTGCATTTATATTCAACTAGGTTATCTCAACCTTTATACAACATCCTTAAGGTTTAACAAAGTTTAAAAAATGTTACATTACATTCCTTAGGTTATGTTTACTTTTAAGTCAATTAACTTTCTTTTCTTTGTAATTAAAAACATTCATCACTATCCTTGTTCTGAGGCTGGCGCTACGGCGCTGGCTTTATACTTACATCTCACGCTGTGGCGCGAGTTAATAGTGGCATTGTCCTGGACTTGGCGCTGCGGCACGAGTCCTTACTTGGTGGGCCGCGCTACGGTGCCACTCTCCAGAAGGTTTTGTACTGTTCATGGCGCTGTGGCGTAACCAATTGGTCTAGGGTTGGCGCCGCGGCGCCAACTCTGTGCACCAAAAAAAATTCAGTCCTTTAATTTTTGTGAACTTCCCGGACGAATAACTTCTTTGTTATTAGTCCGAATTGGCTCGTTCAAAAGCCTACGCTTCACAAATTATGTAATCTACGCGCTCATGTAAGAATTTTATCTAATTGACTTTGTTTGCTAAAAATTCACCTATTGGTTCATTTTTAATGAAAACGATAAACGTTCGTGAACGTTCAACGCTCGTTTCTTCGTTCTAAGTCAGAATCCGGTCATTTTTGAGTTCGCAACTCTTAAATGCCAAATATGACTTATCTCCATTGGAAAACAATGTTTTCGAGTTCAAACACAAAATTTGACTTCTATCCCAAAAATTTTACGAATTCGACGATTATCGTCCAATTATGCAATTTCTGATAAATCTTCATTCTTATGATTTGTTCAACATTACAAATGAATTCCATTCATCATGTGAACATCTCAACATACTTATTACAACAACTTATATTCTTTGTTGGATTTTAAACTTATTTCTTCATGAGCTTATAACTTGTCAAATTATAAACTACATAAGATTTCATTGTTTATGACTTATGACAATTAAAGTTTCTTAATCATCATACCTTATATGTTCTTAACATATAACTTTACTTATGTATTCATGACACATATGATCATACATGTTCTTTTACATCTATATCACCCCTCTTAATAAACTCATTACAAGTTCATAATACTTTCACATAAGTTTATAACTTATGCTAGCTTAAATGACTTATTACCAACTTATGTGATTTAAGTTCATTGCTTACTCATTCTTCTTACTTTTTAACATTCATGTTCCTTAATCCAAACTTTTCTTATCAAACTATCATGGTAGAGATAGAAGATAAATGGAGAAGAAGTCTTACTCTTTGAAGTCTTTGTAAAGTAGCCTTCTTCTTCTTCTTACAAATGAAAGTAACTTATTGTAGCTTATTCTCTCTAACACTTAAGCACTTTGTAATATGTTGGATTATTTGAACAACTAACAAATGGCTTGTAAGCCTCCTCTATTTATAGAAATTGCAAAGCTAGGGTAGTTTAGTCATTAATTCAACCCACCTCCTTAAGCCACCACCTTACTATTCATTACTTGATTAACACGACTCTTATCCTTTGCTTGGCCATTACTTCTATTACTTGGTCATTACATTAACTTGGTTACCACATTTTATCCATATTAGTATGGTTTTCCCCATGGGTCAAACAACTCATGGATTCTAGCTTAGACTTGGATCAACTTAATCTTTGGGCTTTGCATTAATAAACACTAACTTATTTATTAATCAATAATTGGGCCTCACCCTTTAATTTACTTGGACTTGTAGTAAATCCAATCAACCTTTCCAAGTCCATTAACATTACTTAATACATATACATATAGTTTATGTATCATTTTCGTATTCTAATTCCTATAGAATTTATATATGATATTTCATCCTTCATACAAACTCGTATAATACTTCGTATTATACTCGTTTTCATTACTTTGCACAATACCAAAGTATTATACAATTATTACTTACTCGTTACTACTTTGCCCTTCTTAACGTTTATAAATTAAGTCCGCAAGCAAAATATTACATTTTCCATAACTAGATTTTTATTACATAATCCATCTTACCTTGTCATTCTATCATTATGTATTTCTCGGAAATTCAAAAATAAATCCTGAGCAAATACCGATGAATAGTGTTTTTCGGAAATTTCTCGAAAATTTTTTATTTTCGTCTTGGAAATTCAAACACTTTAATTCCTTTACTTAGCTCAAATACTACGACATTCTAACATCAATAGGTTATACAATGACAACCATATTGATATCACATCGAATATAATTTTATTATTATTTAATTTAATAAAATCATTTTATAATAAGATCCTAATTTCTCGATCGTTACATTCTCCCCCTTTATAAAGATTCTGTCCACAGAATCTCATCTTACTTTAATCAAATAGATTAGGAAAATTTTTCTTCATCTTTTCTTCTAATTCCCACGTTTCTTCTTCAACATCGTGGTTCTTCCATAATACCTTTACTGATGGTATTACCTTGTTCCTTAGAACTTGTTCCTTTCTATCAATGATCTGCATCGACAATTCTTCATATGTTAAGTCTTTCTCGATATGAATCGGCTCATACTCAATTACATGATTATAGTCTGGCTTATATGGACGTAATACAGATACGTGAAACATGTTATGTATTCGTTCTAGGTCTGGAGGTAATGCTATCACATAAGCTACCTCTCCCACCCGTTTTAATACTTCAAAAGGTCCTATAAATCTTAGACTTAAATTTTCTTTCTTTACAAAGCGTATCTTTCCTTTCCAAGGAGATACTTTTAGAAACACATACGAGCCCACTTCAAACTCTTGACTTAGTCTATGCGAGTCTGCATACCTCTTCTGTCTCTTCTGAGCTGTGATGAGACGCATCTGAATTAACTTTACCACATCCGCTGTCTGCTACACCAATTCTAGTACTAGCATCCAACGTTCTCCCACCTCATCCCAACACAATGGTGTTCTGCACTTTCTTCCATACAGAGCTTCATACAACGGCATACCTATGTTTGCATGATAACTGTTATTATACGCAAACTCTACTAATGGTAGGTGATCATCCCAACTACCCTTGAAATCCATGACACAAGACCTCAACATGTCTTCTAACGTCTAAATTGTTCTCTTGCTCTGCCCATCAGTTTATGGATGATAAGTTGTGCTTAACTTTAGCTGTGTTCCCAACTATTCTTGCAAACTCCTCCAAAAGTTAGATGTGAATCGTGGATCACAATCTGACACAATCGATACTAGTACTCCATGTCTGGAAATGATTTCCTTAACATAAAGTTTAGTTAACTGGTCTAAGTTATACTTGACCCTAATTGGAAAAAAGTGAGCCCACTTCGTCAACCGGTCCACTATTACCCAAATTGAATCGTACCCTTTTTTCGTTGTCGGAAGTCCAACCATGAAGTCCATCGTGATATGCTCCCACTTCCATTTTGGAATCTCCAATGACTGTAATAAGCCACTGGGTCGTTGATGTTTGGCCTTAACTTTTTGACAAGTCAAGAACCTACTCATATACTCTGCTATTTCTCTCTTCATGTTTGGCCACCAAAAACTCTGTCGAAGGTCTTGATACATCTTAGTGCTACAGGGATGTATCGAGTACCTCGAACTATGAGCTTCTTGTAACACTTGCTCTTTTAATTTCGTCTCATTTGGAACCCAAATTCTTCCTTCAAATCTTAATAATCCCTCATTATCAAGACTATACTTAGTATCTTCCTTCTCGGATAACCGCTTCTTCATTTGGTTACACTCGTCAATCTTGAGTTGTACCTCCTTGACTCTCTCTACGATGGTAGATTGCATCTTCTTTGTAAAGATTATTTGCATCGAATCACTCGACGTCTTTACTTCTATTTCCATTCTAGCCATCTCTGTTATTAACTCATTTTGAGCCGTTAACATAGATAACTTTTCCCGACCTGTCCTACTTAAGGCGTTAGCAACTACATTGGCCTTTCTAGGGTGATACAAGATTTCACAATCATAATCCTTTATCAACTCTAGCTATCTTCTCTGTCTCATATTCAACTCCTTCTGAGTGAAGATATACTTTAGACTTTTATGGTATGTATATATCTCACATTTTTGCCCATAAAGATATTGTCTCCATATCTTTAGGGCAAACACTACTGCGGCCAGTTCCAGATCATGAGTTTGATAAACTTTCTCATAATCCTTCAACTGCCGTGATGCGTACGTAATGACTTTGCCATGCTGCATGACCACAAAACCAAGTTCTCTATGCGAAGCATCACTATACACTACAAAATTTCCTGTGTCATCTGGCAATGACAAAACAGGTTCTTCACTTAATCTTTTCTCCAGTTCTTGAAAACTATCTTCACATTTATCTGTCCATACGTATTTCACCGTTTTCCTTGTTAAATAAGTCAACGGGGTAGCTATCTTCGAATAATCTTGGATAAATCTTCGATAGTACCCTGCTAACCCTAGGAAACTCCGCACCTCAGTCGGCATTTTCAGTTGTTCCCAATTCATTACTGCTTCTACCTTCGCTGGATCCACTGAAATCCCCTCTTGGTCAATGACATGACCTTAAAACTACAATTTTCCCAGCCAAAATTCAAATTTGGTGAATTTCGCATATAACTTCTCCTTCCTTAGTGTCTACAACACTAATCTTAAGTATTCAACATGTTCTTCTGGCGTCTAAGAATAGAGTAGAATATCATCAATAAACAAAACGAAGAAATTGTCCAAATATGGGTTGAACACTCTGTTCATCATATTCATAAATGTAGCTGCTGCATTCATCAACCCAAATGACATCACCAGAAACTCGTAATGATAATAACGAGTTCTAAATGCCGTCTTTAGTACATCTTCCTTCCTAACCTTCAACTGGTGATACCCCGTCCGGAAATCTATTTTAGAAAAATACTTTGCCCTTTCAATTGATCAAAGAGATCATCGATCCTGGGCAATGGGTATTTATTCTTTATTGTTAACTTGTTCAACTCCTGATAGTCTATAGAAATTCGTAACGATCCGTCTTTCTTCTTGACAAACAACACCGGTGCCCCCCACGGGGAAACATTTGGTTGCATGTACTTTCTGTCCAATAGTTCCTGTAGCTGAACCATTAGTTCTTTCATTTCCACAGACGTCATACGGTACGATTCCCTTGAGACCGTGACACCCCCAAATCCGGGTTATCTGACTCCCGAGTTTGGTATTCACGATCCACACTATAATTAACATTTAACTACCCATAATATATATAGATAGTAACTTTCAAAATATTTTATCAGAGTTTAATAATAATACATCACCCAGGTTCTCTAACCTTAACTTTACAAACATACCCTTTAGATATACAAAAAGGGTTTACAAATACAACATAATAAATATGTTCATCATAATTAATTTATTACAACGCCTTTGCCTTTATCTTTCACAGCACCTCTTGCCATTTCGTCCCTAGCTGAAAAGTTTTATTTAGCAAGGGTGAGCAACTAATTTGCCCCGCAAGTTAATACATACAATAAATGTATAAGAATTCAAAACAACAGTCTATCTATTTTGATAGAATGAAATCAAAGTTCGGGGAACTTTGAAATAGCTGAACAAATCGTTATTCAATAACAAGTTTTCTCGTATTCTATACCACAATAATTCAATTATGAAAGAGTACAACGCTTTCAAAGTTTCTACGATATTCTAATGAATAATCAAGAATCAATTCTACGAAATATCAAAGTGGAATGTTTTTCCAGTTTTATACTGAGTGATCACACAAGATCTTTGAACATATTTTCTCGGGTAGATATCAAAGATTTACTTTGATAAATACTCAGGTGTATCAGATAAACATGTAGATTAAATCATACCCCTCTGCAAGTACAATAAGTGATCAGCTTATTATACCCTATATTATGCATAATACTCAAAACGCGCGCAAAGGTCGAATTCACGACCAACAAAAATGTTCCTTTTATATAAAAGGTTGTTCTTCTCAGTCTTAGAATCAAGATTTTGATTTTACAACAAAATACTGGGATTTCAAATTCTATTTACTTCTCGGTCGAGCCGAAATAATTGGCTTCGATCTGTCAATAATAATTGAATTCTCTTTTCAAACCTATCAAATTCAAACAAATGTTCGTCTAGCTAGAATAATTAGCTAAGACATTTCTCAGTGTAATTTGACAATAAACATGAATTATCTGTACTGTCAATTCTAACTTCTACAGATATGAATATCCAACAACAGTTATTCTACAAATGTATATTTCTGAATCAGTAATTCAATTTGAATTATTAAGCATGCATTAACTACGAATTATCACCAATAATGTCCTGGACGTGGCATAATTAGCAATAATTATCCACCAATAATAATTGAATGAAATAACTCAAGGTTGAGTTAGGGAACTTGCCTTTTCCGCTGATTACAGCTACACAATATACTTATCTGCTTTCGAAAGACCTATAACCAATAATATCGGTCTAACAATTAGCACAATAATTCACATAACACACAACACTGTAATTCACAATCAAACTTCTCGTAGACACATTACCACATAGCCACAACAGTGTTTATAACCTATATAAACACTTAACAAGTCAAACTAATTTAATCTGGTTGGACTTCGATCCATTCTCGGTGTTCTGGTCACCCTATCCGATAATTAACATAGTTATCTGTGAATTACATTTGATCTCTAAGCTTCAATATTAATTTAGATAAGTCAATTATCATTAATAATATTTTTTAGAAGCTTTTAATAATTATCAAACAATTATTATAATTTATAATAATTTTTCAAACACTTAAATCATTTTTAAATAATTTAATTATCAACTAATCTTATCATTATTAATATTTAATAATAACGTACATTCCAAAATATTAAAGTTATCATCAATAACTTAAAATATTTTTAAATCATCAATATTCTACTTAAATGATTTTTAAAGTAATTAAAATCATTTTTAAATCATCACCATTAATATATAAATATTAATGAAATTATTATCCAAATATTAAAAGTCATTAATTATAACTTATAAAACTTTTAAATTATTTTTCTCATTTTTAAATGATTTTAAATCAATAAAATCATTTTTAATTCATTTATTTAATATAATAATTAAATAAATCAAATATCATTAATATTAATTTACTAATGAAAATTCTCCAAAAATATTGAAAATTATATTTTATAATTTAAAATATTTTCTAACACTTTATTCTCAATTAAAATGATTTTTAAATCACTAAAATCATTTTTGTCTTATTTATTTAATTTAATAATCAAATAAATATAATATCATTAATATTAAATTATTAATGAAAATTCTCCAAAAATATTAAAAGTTACATTTTATAACTCAAAAATATTTTTAAATACATTTTTCTTATTTAAAATGATTTTTCATAATATTAAATCATTTTTCTCTAATTTATTTAATACACTAATTAAATAAATTAAATACCTTTAATATTTAAATAATTATAAATATTAAAGAAAAATATTCCAATTGGTCAAAAATTATTTTTCATAATTTAAAATAATTTTTAAAACCATTTTTGGTAATTTTTAGAATTTATTTCTATTTTTTAATAATTTTCGGAAATTCTAAAAATATAAATTAAATAAACCGTCGCTATAGACCTTTAGCGACACAAAGCGTCGCTGTTGGTGTTCTTGAGCTCAAGAACACTGACAGCCGGCAGCTTCAAGTTGCTACTTTGACTGCCTCTAATTCTCAGCTAGAATGGTTTCTGGACTTTTTTAAAGTTTGATCGTGTAGCCAAAATGTAACTCTACAACATGCAACTCACACTTAGATCAAACAACAACACAACAAGATGATCTGGGCATCTAAATTCGTTGTCAAACGTCACTTGGGTTTTTCCAGAAACCCAGGCAGTTCGACCTGGTACTTTCCAGTCCAAATTGATCTAAAGTTCTGATCATTATTTTGGTTATTTCTTGCTTTATAATGGTAGTATATATGACATTTAACAACGAGATATTAAGATCTCAGACCTAAAATAACATACAAGCTCGATCAAATCCGGTCAAACCCTGACAAAATCCTTGTTCATACTGATTCTGGGTTTCCTAACATCTTATAACACAACAATAAACACTTAAACACAAAAATTTCTTAAGCAACAAAGATCAAAATTGTAACTTTCGATTATACCTTTTCTTGCCAAATCTTGATCTTGATTCTCTAATATGTTTCTGATTAATCAAGGGACTGAATTTATGACTGATTTACTTAAGAAATTCGGAGGTTCTAGAGAGAGAGAGAGTTGGTGAGAGCAAAATATAAAAATGGAAAATTCTTTGCATTTTCTCTCTCTTGATTCTCTTATATAGCATATCTAGTGGTTAGATCTTATCTTGCTGGCACATGAAGATTGGTTTGCTAAGATTTTGTGTCACATTGGTCAATGGAGTTGGTCACCAACTAAAGATTTGGACAATTTTGCAAGTTAACTAATAAAAATCCCATAAAGGGCATTTTTGACATTAGTAATTTAATTTAAATGGTAAACATGGAATTTATACAAATTCTTAGGGTTTGGGGCTTGGATTAGGGTTTAAGATTTGAACCCTTTAGGTATTAAAAATTCTAGTTCCCAAAATTTTCAAATTTAGGGTTTAAAAAAAAATAAATTTTCTAAAATAAAAATTAGGGTTTCTAAAATAGAAATTTAACATACAAAAATATAGTTAGAGTTTTCTAATCATATTTAAGTTTAACAAACACTTTAGGCATGCTAATAAAAATTAGGGTTGCCTAATTAGGGTTTAAAATTCCCGGTTTTGAAATTTGGGTTTCCCGGCGTACAATTAGGATTTTTAATTGTACAATTTATTTTCTAAATCTGAGATTAGGGTTTCTAATCCCTTATTAGGGTTTAATAAGATTAAACCTTATCCAATTAATTATTGATCCACATAAACAACATACAGTACAAACACATAATCAATAATACAATTATTTTAATTGTATTTTCTATCTAATCCCTATCCGAAAATTAGGGTTAGGGTTTTCTAAAGTTGTTAAGCACAACTCTGCTCTAAATTTATTTGTCAATACACAAATTAACTTTCTCGAGACTCGTATCACATATACTTGTCACAAAATTGGTAATTAATATTAATATTAATTAAAAAAAAATTTATTCTAAAATTTTGGATTATTCGAAATCCAGGGTTATCACATTCACCCCTCCTTAAAAGGATTCTGTCCTCGGAATCATCACTTTCTTATTCTCTACAATCTTTTAAAGTTGTATCATCAATTCGTTGTTATTAACACCATATTAATTTGTTTTTCAAATTCTAACCTGTGACTTGAATCTATAAAAGAAAACAATTCACAGCCATATTTATCCAATATCAATCGCGTAATTTAATTTCAAAACGAAATCGTTACCTGCCACCTCCTGAGTATCCACTGCCTCCAGCGCCGTCATGTTGAATGTGCGAGCAGTTGACCTTCCTGGTTGTGCAGGCCCACGGATTGCCAAGGTTCCACCACTGGGTCCCTTGTTGGCACTTTCCTTCTCCATATTCTTCTTCGGACAGTTCCTTACCAAATGATCAGTTGATCCACAGGCAAAACAACCTTGTATCTACTTTGGGTTGGGACAATTAGGTGACATGTGGCCCTCTTGTCCGCAGTTATAACAAACTCCTTTCTTCTTCAGGCAAACTCCAGCATGATTCTTCCCACAATTTGCACACGGCCCTCCTCCTTTCTTATTCCCTTCAGTTTTATTACCCGATTGGGTATTCTCACTCCACTTTCTCTTATTCGGGTTACTACCACCACTACTTCCACCTTCATTGGTATTCTTCTTCTTCTCCTGATGAAAACGAGATGCAGCCTCGCTTCCTCCTTCAGCAATTAAAGCTTTCTCCAGTAGAGCCGCAAAAATGTTGATCTGCAACACAGCTACTTTGTTATAAATCCCCGGCTTCAATCCGTTCTCAAATCTTCTTGCTTTTCTTGCTTCTATATCCACCTGATGAGGTGCAAATCGTGCCAATTCATTGAATTTAGCAGCATACTCTGAAACAGACATGTTTTCCTGCTTAAGTTCCAAGAACTTAACTTCCATCCGAGCTTGCATACTCAGTGAGAAGTAGTTCTCAAAGAACAATTCCTTAAATCTGGCCCACGTCACCACCGCTGTACCAGCTCTCGCTTGATTAGTCTCCCACCAATAATTGCTTCTCCCTTCATTAGATATGTTGCAAAAGCCGTCTTTTGTTCTTCCGCCACACGCGCAATCACGAACACTTTCTCCATTTCTTTCACCCAAGTTTGGGCTTCGATCGGATCTATAGTCCCCTTGAATTCTGGCGGTCCTATCGCTTTAAAATCTTTAAAATTAGCCAATCCGTCGGCTGACCGATTCCTTGGTCTTCCCCTGGCTGAAGCCCTATTTTCCATGGCTTGGGCCAGCATATTCACAAAATTCTGTATCGGGTCCACTTGACCTCCTTCGTTATTTACTGATTGCTCTTCTCTTTGGTTTCGATTCTGTCGTCTAGGCGGCATTATCTGATTTAAATGAAAATCTTATATTAATACTCTTTTTTATACAAATTCTTAACACAATAAGAATTCAACACAAAAATTCTCAAGTAATCGCATATTTATTCAAATAGCACATAGTACATTTAGTACTTAACACATATTATTATCCTTTTAAAATTATTTTAGGATTAATCATACCCAATTTATAAAAGTTGCAATTCTCCAACTTTACACAAAAAGTTAACATTCTCCAATTTCACATTACTATTTCCAGTTCATCAAACTTACCACACTTAGGAGTCATTTTAATCTTATATTCATATAGAAAATAAAGATTTTATTCATACAAACATATATTTACATATGTTCCAACATAGTTCTTGATATTACATATCTTAATATCAGAAACTTCTATCAAAAGATACGATTACATATATCTAAGTTGTCTACCGACCACTTTCTTCTCCAATCTTCTTCTTGTTGGGACAATTGTTGAATCCGTGACCCGTCTGCCCACATGAAAAACACTTCCTCATATTCAGTTTAGGACAATGCAAAGAGATATGTCCTTCCTGCTTACAGTTGAAGCACACGTTCTTCCACATCATGCATTCCCCCACGTGAGTTTTGCCACACTTACTGCAAGCTTTCTTTTTCTTCGGGTTCGAATTTCTAGAGTTGTCGCTGTCTTTGTTCCTTTTTCTGTTATTCTTGTCTTTCTTGTCGGTTCCTTCAGACGATCCACCACCTTCAGTCTTCATCCGTTCCACCTGCGCTTTCAGCTCATTCCGTTCTTCAGTCATTTCACGTAACGCCCGCTCCGTCTTCCACAACTCCTCCAAAAGAAATACTTTGCTTCAGAGTTCTTGAACTTCCACAGATAGTTGATCTTGTTCTCCAACTTTGATCTTATTCTTCAGTTCCACCTTAACTGGCTCAGACTCTGCCTCCTCATCTCCACTTAGATACATCTCAGGATAATCGTCATGATCACTCCCAAGATTAACCATTGGTTCATCTTCACCCAACTTCTCAACCGATTCACTTTGTGCAGGCACCCCGGCTACTGGTACTGGTGCAACAGCCGCTGGCTTCTCCGTACTCATATCTTCTCCCGATATCCTATAATCAGTTTTAAACAACTTGATTAGTACTTCACCAGTACAAATTTCTCTCACCACGAATTTACTTATCTCACTATCGATACGCTTCAGCAATCCCTCACTTAGTACTCTAAATGAGTATTCTCTATCTCGCTATGGTTATAATCCTAGGGTTTTTCCCCACCCCACTTAAGGTTATAACTTACAGCTCCACTACCAGCTGGTGACACCTTGGTCACTACAGCTCTGATACCAACCTGTGACACCCCCAAATCCGGGTTACCTGACTCCCGAGTTTGGTGTTCACGATCCACACTATAATTAATATTTAACTACCCATAATATATATAGATAGTAACTTTCATAATATTTTATCAGAGTTTAATAATAATACATCACCCAGGTTCTCTAATCTTAACTTTACAAACATACCCTTTAGATATACAAAAAGGGTTTACAAATACAACATAATAAAAATGTTCATCATAATTAATTTATTACAACGCCTTTGTCTTTATCTTTCACAACACCTCTTGCCACTTCGTCCCTAGCTAAAAAGTTTTATTTAGCAAGGGTGAGCAACTAATTTGCCACGCAAGTTAATACATAAAATAAATGTATAAGAATTCAAAACAACAATCTATCTATTTTGATAGAATGAAATCAAAGTTCGGGGAACTTTGAAATAGCTGAACAAATCGTTATTCAATAACAAGTTTTCTCGTATTCTATACCACAATAATTCAATTATGAAAGAGTACAACGCTTTCAAAGTTTCTACGATATTCTAATGAATAATCAAGAATCAATTCTATGAAATATCAAAGTGGAATGTTTTTCCAATTTTATACTGAGCGATCACACAAGATCTTTGAACATATTTTCTCGGGTAGATATCAAAGATTTACTTTGATAAATACTCAGGTGTATCAGATAAACATGTAGATTAAATCATACCCCTCTGCAAGTACAATAAGTGATCAGCTTATTATACCCTATATTATGCATAATACTCAAAACGCGCGCAAAGGTCGAATTCACGACCAACAAAAATGTTCCCTTTATATAAAAGGTTGTTCTTCTCAGTCTTAGAATCAAGATTTTGATTTTACAACAAAATACTGGGATTTCAAATTCTATTTACTTCTCGGTCGAGCCGAAATAATTGGCTTCGATCTGTCAATAATAATTGAATTCTCTTTTCAAACCTATCAAATTCAAACAAATGTTCGTCTAGCTAGAATAATTAGCTAAGACATTTCTCTGTGTAATTTGACAATAAACAGGAATTATCTGTACTGTCAATTCTAACTTCTACAGATATGAATATCCAACAACAGTTATTCTACAAATGTATATTTCTGAATCAGTAATTCAATTTGAATTATTAAGCATGCATTAACTGCGAATTATCAACAATAATTCTCTGGACGTGGCATAATTAGCAATAATTATCCACCAATAATAATTGAATGAAATAACTCAAGGTTGAGTTAGGGAACTTGCCTCTTCCGCTGATTACAGCTACACAATATACTTATCTTCTTTAGAAAGACCTATAACCAATAATATCGGTCGAACAATTAGCACAATAGTTCACATAACACACAACACTGTAATTCACAGTCAAACTTCTCCTAGACACATTACCACATAGCCACAACAGTGTTTATAACCTATATAAACACTTAACAAGTCAAACTAATTTAATCTGGTTGGACTTCGATCCATTCTCGGTGTTCTGTTCACCCTATCCGACAATTAACACAGTTATCTGTCAATTACATTTGATCTCTAATCTTCAATATTAATTTAGATAAGTCAATTATCATTAATAATATTTTTCAGAAGCTTTTAATAATTATCAAGCAATTATTATAATTTATAATAATTTTTCAAACACTTAAATCTTTTTAAATAATTTAATTATCAACTAATCTTATCATTATTAATATTTAATAATAACGTACATTCCAAAATATTAAAGTTATCATCAATAACTTAAAATATTTTTAAATCATCAATATTCTACTTAAATGATTTTTAATGTAATTAAAATCATTTTTAAATCGTCACCATTAATATATAAATATTAATGAAATTATTATCCAAATATTAAAAGTCATTAATTATAACTTATAATATTTTTAAATCATTTTTCTCATTTTTAAATGATTTTTAAACCAATAAAATCATTTTTAATTCATTTATTTAATATAATAATTAAATAAATCAAATATCATTAATATTAATTTATTAATGAAAATTCTCCAAAAATATTGAAAATTATATTTTATAATTTAAAATATTTTCTAACACTTTATTCTCAATTAAAATAATTTTTAAATCATTAAAATCATTTTTATCTTATTTATTTAATTTAATAATCAAATAAATATAATATCATTAATATTAAATTATTAATGAAAATTCTAAAAAAATATTTAAAGTTACATTTTATAACTCAAAATATTTTTAAATATATTTTTCTTATTTAAAATGATTTTTCATAATATTAAATCATTTTTCTCTAATTTATTTAATACACTAATTAAATAAATTAAATACCTTTAATATTTAAATAATTATAAATATTAAAGAAAAATATTCCAATCGGTCAAAAATTATTTTTCATAATTTAAAATAATTTTTAAAACCATTTTTGGTAATTTTTAGAATTTATTTCTTTTTTTTAATAATTTTCAGAAATTCTGAAAATAAAAATTAAATAAACCGTCGCTATAGACCTTTAGCGACACAAAGCGTCGCTGTTGGTGTTCTTGAGCTCAAGAACACTGACAGCCGACAACTTCAAGTTGCTAGTTTGACTGCCTCTAATTCTCAGCCAGAATGGTTTCTGGACTTTTTTAAATTTTGATCGTGTAGCCAAAATGTAACTCTACAACATACAACTCACACTTAGATCAAACAACAACACAACAAGATGATCTGGGCATCTAAATTCGTTGTCAGACGTCACCTGGGTTTTTCCAGAAACCCAGGCAGTTCGACCTGGTATTTTCTAGTCCAAATTGATCTAAGTTCTGATCATTATTTTGGTTATTTCTTGCTTTATAATGGTAGTATATATGACAGTTAACAACGAGATATTAAGATCTCAGTCCAAAAATAACATATACGCTCGATCAAATCCGGTCAAACCCTGACAAAATCCTTGTTCATATTGATTTTGGGTTTCCCAGAAACATAAAATCAGTTCGGGTGGTCTAGTTTGACCATCCATTTAATCCAATACATTTGATGTATATGGAATATAAAGGCAGTTACTTGGACTCGATATTACAGGCTACAACATGTATACAACAACATCAGCAAACAACAAACAACCTGACAGATATGGACCTTCAAAGATCTTGTTAGGTTCGATTTTCACTTTCTGGGTAACCCAGATTTTTACTCGGTCAAGCCCGGTCAACGGGTTTTGACCGATTATATCTTCAAATCCAGACATGCAATGACTCTGATTTCTTTTGCAGATTAAAGACCACATAACAGGCTACTAATATCAAGCTTAAAATAACATATAACCTATACGAGCAAGGATCTGTGGCGACTGACATTTCTTGTCAGACCACTTTTCCAATTCAAGAATAGATTTTGTAAAACACACTTTTAAAGCATTTTGATGCTATGGATCCTTCATGGATCAACATAGATCAACTAAAAACATCTTATAACACAACAATAAACACTTAAACACAAAAATTTCTTAAGCAACAAAGATCAAAATTGTAACTTTTGGTTATACCTTTTCTTGCCAAATCTTGATCTTGATTCTCTAATATGTTTCTGATTAATCAAGGGACTGAATTTATGACTGATTTACTTAAGCAATTCGGAGGTTCTAGAGAGAGAGAGGGAGTTGGTGAGAGCAAAATATAAAAAATGCAAATTCTTTGCATTTTCTCTCTCTTGATTCTCTTATATAGCATATCTAGTGGTTAGATCTTATCTTGCTGGCACATGAAGATTGGTTTGTTAAGATTTTGTGTCACATTGGTCAATGGAGTTGGTCACCAACTAAAGATTTGGACAATTTTGCAAGTTAACTAATAAAAATCCCATAAAGGGCATTTTTGACATTAGCAATTTAATTTAAATGGTAAACATGGAATTTGTACAAATTCTTAGGGCTTGGGGCTTGGATTATGGTTTAAGATTTGAACCCTTTAGGTATTAAAAATTCTAGTTCCCAAAATTTTCAAATTTAGTGTTTAATTAGAAAAATAAATTTTCTAAAATAAAAATTAGGGTTTCTAAAATAGAAATTTAACATACAAAAATATAATTAGAGTTTTCTAATCATATTTAAGTTTAACAAACACTTTAGGCATGCTAATAAAAATTAGGGTTGCCTAATTAGGGTTTAAAATTCCCAGTTTTGAAATTTGGGTTTCCCGGCGTACAATTAGGGTTTTTAATTGTACAATTTATTTTCTAAATCTGAGATTAGGGTTTCTAATTCCTTATTAGGGTTTAATAAGATTAAACCTTATCCAATTAATTATTGATCCACATAAACAACATACAGTACAAACACATAATCAACAATACAATTATTTTAATTTTATTTTCTATCGAATCCCTATCCGAAAATTAGGGTTAAGGTTTTCTAAAGTTGTTAAGCACAACTCTACTCTAAATTTATTTGTCAATACACAAATTGACTTTCTCGAGACTCGTATCACAGATACTTGTCACAAAATTGGTAATTAATATTAATATTAAATAAAAAAAAATTTATTCTCAAATTTTGGATTATTCGAAATCCAGGGTTATCACAGAGACTGGTGCCGCTCCTGGCACAATGTCTATCACAAATTTGATCTCCCTATCTGGCGGTAAACCCGGTAACTCACTTGGAAATACATCCATGAATTCGTTCACTATAGGTATTTGTTCCATGCTTGCTCCCACTCTCTGGGTATCAACAACATGGCATAGGTAACCTACACATCCCTTCCTTAAAAGTTTTCTAGTTTGTGTCATCGTAAGGCAACACGAATGTCCCGTCAATTTATTATCATAAAATACTACAGGAGGTTGGTTCAACGTCCTGATGCTCACACATTTCTTTTGGCAATCTATAATTGCTCCATATTTAACCAACCAATACATTTCGAGAATTACATCAAATTCTCTTAATTTTATCGGTATTAAATCTACCGATAACTTACAACCACGTACATCTACGCAACAACTCCTATAAATATCTTCAACAGGAATTATCTCTTCGTTTTCTACCTTAATGTTCAAAGGTATAGGCAATTTTTTGGGAAATAATTCTAGTCGTCTAGCAAAATCACATGCTATAAACGAACAAGTAGCACCAAAATCAAATAACACGTATGCATTTATGTTATTGATCAGAATATTACCTACAACTACATCCCCTGATGCCACCACATCTTGGACCGTCATATTAAAAGTGCGGGCCATTAATTTATCCGGTTGAGCTGGACCACTAATAGTCAGCTTACCGCTATTAGTTCCCTTATTTCCTTTTGTCCCCTTCTTTGGGCAGTTCTTTGCTATGTGGTCAAGTGATCCACATACAAAACTTTCGTGATTTTTCTTCGGATTTGGACAGTTAGGCTAAATGTACTCTTCCTGTCCACAATTATAACATAATGCCTTTCTTTTGAGACAGACTCCTAAGTGAGTCTTCCCACATGTTTTACAGGCCTCCATCCTCCTCTTAGAATCCCATTATTTTACTACGGTATTCCCAAAGTTAAATCCCTTCCTCCTTTGACCGTTGCCACTTCCACTGGCTCCCTCGGTCTTGATTCCTCCATCAACCTTGCCCTTGTTTTTCTTATCCTTGTGGTACTGGCTGAGAGCCTCATTCCCACCTTCGACAATTATTTCCTTTTCTAATATGGTTCCAAAGGAAGTACTTTGGAACACAAAATGGTCCTAGCAAGAGAAGAGACAAAGTTTTAAGTAATCATGAAGTTGGCTCTACTCCACAACAATCACAGACACCAATATCAAATGGCTCAACAATAGCAATAGTTGTTACAAAGGACAAATTGCCAACACCACCACCAGTTGCAACAAACACTCAACCAACAACACCACCAGTTGCACCAAACACTCAACCAACATCACCACTAGTTGCACCAAACACTTAACTAATAATACCACCAGTTACACCAAACACTCAACCAACAGATGAACAAGCCAACATTGAATCTACTACTGCAAGTAATTATATTTTATTGTGATGATATTATTAGAGATATATACTCGTTCTTAGATTACTTATTTATAAAACTGTGCAGGTGTCCAGGGTATTAGTGCTAGGAGGGGAGCTAATTATAGTAAAGATGCGCCTGAGAATCTAGAGGATAGGGAGGTGATTCACATACTTGGTACTAGGTACTTCTATTTTTTCCCCTTCCATTGAATGTTCTCAGTCTTGATCAAACTGAAGTTTATGTCATAAGTACACAATAGTGAACTCTGCACACTCCTAAACTAAGCAGCTTCACATGGCATGAGGCTGTAAATGGCCTCGTGAACTCTGGAAGTTTGTGAGGCACAAAGTAGGGGACCTTTCTTGCATACTAACAACTAATATACATACAGATATATTAAAGTTATATATATTGAAGTCACAGTTATGCTTCTTCCTCTAGCTATTTCTTTGAACTGGATGCCCATAACAGTACTAATATTACCAGTTTGGTGTCATTGCCTATGTTTTATATCTTGCTTAATCAAGGAATATGCATGTGTCACTGTTGGTAATGGACTCATCATAGAAATAACCATATGATATTTATTTTTTGCTTCATCCATTCCCAAAGTATATGCTTGTCATGTGAATAAAATGAAGTATCATAGTTACATTATTCTTTATAATTTATTTGATTTTTTTAACTGATCGTTAGCAATTAGACTCTAGCGCCAATTCTGGACACAATTATTTTTACGATACAGAGTTTTTTGTAACAACTATCACTCTTCCCCATTCCAAAATCAATTGGAAGACTGAAAATCACATTACGCTGGAGAAAATTTTCAACTTTTTTTCTAGCTATTAACCCTGATCTATATAATATCAAGTCATATGATTAGTTAAAAGTTACAACCTTGTCCTTGTTGCTTTCTAGTGATTCCATTTTATCAGTACAAAAACAAAAACAAAATGAAGGCAATCACAGAATCAAACCTGAGCCCAAAATGATGGCAATTTTAATTGACCTCTTACCCACAACAAATGTAGTCAATAATCATTATAATCCAGGCTAGTTCAGTTGGTAGAGCTCTTATTACCATATTTATTCTTATCTTTACATAATGCAGCTTATAATAAATAATAATTTCTATTTGTGTTTGTAGATTTTAGCCCAATTCTGTGGTACGACAAATTCTTAGTTCTATAAAAATCAAATGGGGCCATATCCGACTTGGTTATCAGTGGCAAAAAACCTCAAGAATGAGTTATGGGTTGAATTTGAAGAGATATATCAATTTAGTAATGAAATAGAGAATAAAAAGGTAAGAAAGGTTTGGGAGCAGGTCTGTGTTATATGCTATAAAGATTTAATGAAAAAGGCAAGAGATGAGGCAAATAAAAAAATAGGGCTTACAACTTACAATTTTGAAAAAATGGCCGAGTACCCACCCTCGTTCATGAAGAAAGAATATTGGGTATCTTTTTGCGAATGATGCAATAAGGAAAGTTGGCAAAAAATTTCAAATTATTGTTCTACAAATCGAAAGAAAGGTGGAACACTTAATCATGTTGGAGGGTCAATCCCTTTTATAAGTTACGTGAAAAAGCTTGTAAGTATTTTTTGTTATGGTTGCTTTAATATAATTAAAAATGTTTGATTATTGTGCTTGTGCTTTTGTGATGGTAGGAAAATTAGAAGAAAACTAAACCTACTCACATCGAGGTGTTTGATCTAATACACACAAAGGACGGTGTGTATTGTAATGACAAGGCAAGAAAAGTAGGAGTAAGTGTGTACCTATAAGCTCTGTGTATTGTCAATTATACATGTTTGAAATATTATGTTCTAAACTTGGCTCATTCAATACCTTTTATCAGGAAAAATATGAAAGTGATATTAGTCAGAAGTACAGAAGTAATGAACCTATTTTTGATGCAGATGTACGGACAGAGGCTTCAAGTGGTATTAAAAAAGGACGAGTGTTTGGTCTCGGTTCGAGTAAGGATGTAAAAGAAAGTGGGTTCAGCGTATCGATTTCTACAAATGCCTCTACATCTTGCTTCACTCCCTCACCTACATCACCTGATATGCAATCTCTCATCCTTGTTGTGATGGAGACCCCCCAATTTCAAGTTATGATGGATGCAAGACAAAAACAATTGGAAGAGGCTATGCAAAAGAAATTTCAAGAAGGGATGACGAAACTGAGAAAAAAGTCGTTGAATCTTCCAAATAGCGATGTTATTGTTTTTTCTTGCCCAGTATTCTAGTATTATCTTCATTCATTAATAATTTAGAATTCAGTGCAAGTCTAGGCATATATATGGTTTCTCATTTCGTTGAATGCTATTAATAGGAGTGATATGGTTTCTGAACCTTAGGAAAATATATTTCAAACACATGAAAATAAAATATACTGGTATTCCAGTTTTTTTTATCATGAACGTATAGTATATTGCAAGTACATTATGTAATAGCACTTGTGTTAAGAATTTGAAGGACTGTTTTCTATTTTTAGCCATGTTACTGCTATAAGTGACTGATGTGCTGTGACTGTTATTATGATGATTATCCTGCCAACTCTTGTTAATTTTTGTGAATGCTTGGCTTAGGCACAAGGAGATAGGTTGGCTGTGGTGTTATAAGGTGATCTAATGTAGTTATAGAGCAAGCAAATAGCAATGACAGTCTTGTTAAAATGAAATAAAATTCAGTCTCAAATTAAAATGAAGAATTAGTAAAATTAGAATGTCAAGCACTGTTTTGGGAAGTTTATTAAGACACTCATGATGGTGTTATAAATTCTAAACATACTTGTATGTGCTAGACATAATATATCTGAATTCGTATAAAACCAAGCTATTATTCAAAAGTCTTATAACTTTTTGGACTACTTTCTTTTAGAAAATAGGATAGGGGAGGCAGGGCTGCTGCCTAATGTCTCTTTTTTGGGACTTTTTGGTTTTTTGATTAGCTTCGGTTATTAAAAAAATAGTTTTTTTAAGAGGTAGCATATTAAGAGTGATAACTTAGAAATAGGGCAGGGCAGGGCTGCAGCCTAATGGCAGCAGCAGGAACCATTTTTGGGGGCAAGATTAAGGAATTTCCTTGGCTTTATGATCAACCTAATTATGTTTATCAAATCATTCTAATAATGTATCTGAACAATCTACAACAACTTAATGATATATGCATGAGAGGTTGGACAAAGCATAGGATAAGCAATAGGGGTCGCTGTAGTGGACAATAACAAACAGCAACTGCTGTCTTTCGGCACTAACATGTAACATCAGCAGATAGTTGCTGGACCATTTTAGCAGCTGGGTTTGCTTCCCTTTTTGACTATAATTAGTAGGATAAAATGATATAATGTGTAGGCAGCTAGGTGTTCTTGCAATTAGTTTTAATTTAGCCAACTGCTAATGCAGTATAACACTTGCTAAACTCAGTTGAACATTAACTGAGTCCAACCAAAGCCATGCAGTTAATGAAATCTTAATTAGTTGGTAATGTTGAAGGAAGAAGTTATAAAGCATTGTATGCTGTGGACTCCTAAATCCACATAACAAAATGGATTCTTCTTCTGGGGTGCGAGGCAGGTTTGAGTTTATTTTTTTATTGTTATCATTTTATTTTGATTTTGAGGGGGGGGGGCAGTTTATTTGTGTCCAGACATGAATTTTGGATTGAGTTTGCTAGAAATTATCATCCCTGTGAGCGTATTTACAAATTTGAAGAGCATGCTGATTTAAATCTTTTTTAGGATAACTCTTATACATGGAAGTCCCATCAGGCAGAACTCTTCTTTTTCTTTGTGAATCATACAAAAAGACATTTCAACCATTGATTTACTGTAAAATTTGAATGGAAATCAATTTTACATCCAACAAAATCTAATATGAAAGTAATATTTACAACTCCAGTTTGGAATTGAATACCACATACCAGTATTAGTCCTTGGTAAAGCTCAATGCTCCTAAAAAATGTCTAGTGCTTTAGATTAATAAAAAGAAGATACTTGTTGCATTTCTTAACACACTTGACACCATGTATTCATAGCGATGAGCAACATTCTATTTTTTTCTTTCATTCTATATCTATGCATTCCATCTCAATATATTCAACGTATTTTCTGCGAAGTATTCAACGTATTCAACGTTTTCAACACTTGTAGCTAAGTGATCATCAGCTGCCAAGTAAATGGGCATTTGAAAACATTTAATGTAGTGTAAAAGTAACTGACATCATATTGTCATAATGTATGATTGTATTTATAAAATCTTTATGTTCAGCTTAATTATTTGCATATAGGGGAACCACACAATACCCTTTTTTATACATATTTTTTTTCTCTCACTAGCACGATGTGTTACATGTTTTAAGTTTTATTTCCTACATATATATGGTTTCTCATTTCGTTGGTGTAGTACTATTTGTTGCACCTTATGTATAAACGTGTGCTGAGATTATTGCTTAAAATAGGTATAATCTGCAAGTTGCTCATGTTTGTTCATAGACAATAGTATGTAATCAGTTTTCTTAGTCTTATGTTTAGAATGCATGCATTCATTTCATATATTTGACATGGATTCCATGTACTACTTGTAGGATGTTGAGGATGAGCATGATGAAGATTCAGGCGATAGTAACGAGGATGGAGACTCGTGATTATATATGCACATTGATCTTTTAGGTAGTCATTTTTAGAAGTTACTTTTGTTTACCATCGAGGATGGGATATTATGGTGTGATTATGCATATTTTTGACCTTTAAAGCAGTAGTTTTTAGAAGTTACTTTTGTTGTATTTGGTTAGACTTGTAATACGTTGATATTTGTAATAATACTCATCGATAGATGTCTTATTTAGTATTGTCTATAAATAACAGTTTAGTAATTATCATTATTATTTTGAATATATTTATTTTTAGATTTTGAAATTAAATTATGAAAATATTTATAATTTATTGTTAATAAATATATTGAGACGGAATTGAGAAGGCTTCTTTCTGTATCAAAGAATTTGCGATGTTTGCGTCAGAGTTGACACGAATTTTGAGAAGGCTGCAGCCTGTCTCAAAATATGCACACTAAAAAGATATTGGCGTCAAAGTTGAAACGGGATTAAGACGGATGGTATCCGTCTCAAAATATGTGTAAAATAAATAGTTACTCCCTATTTTGAGACGGATTTGAAACGGTCTTTTCCGTCTCAATTTATGTGAACTAAAATAAAGCGCCAAATCTGCGCTAAATCTAAAACCGACAAAATCAGTTTTAAAATTCAGCTCCCCATGGGATAGGTTTGAGCCGGATTTGAGACGGCCAACATCCGTCTCAAAATCAATTTTGAGATGGATTTTGCTATATTTGAGATGGAATTTATCCGTCTCAGATGCCTAGATTTTTTGTAATGACCCCCTTTTAGCGACGGAACGGGCGACGATTTGATCCGTCGCTATATGTTATCCATCGCTAAAAACTAAGATGACGGTTCTATATATAGCGACGGACCGAATCGTCGCCTGGTCCGTCGCTAAAGGGGGGGTGAACAAGGTATGTTAGATAAGTTGTTAACTTAAGATCCGAACTGTATATATATATATATATATATGAGTGTCAGTGTTTTTTTCTTGCCTAGTATTCCAGTATTATGTTCATTCGTCAATAATTTAGAATGCAATGCAACTCTAGGCATATATATGGTTTCTCATTTCGTTGAATGCTATTAATAGCAGTGATATGGTTTCTGAACCTTAGGAAAAGATATTTCAAACAAATGAAAATAAAATATCCTGGTATTCCAATTTTTTTTATCATGAACGTATAGTATATTGCAAGTACATTATGTAATAGCACTTGTGTTAAGAATTTGAAGGACTGTTTTCTATTTTTTAGCCATGCTACTGCTATAAGTGACTGTTGTGCTATGACTGTTATTGTGATGATTGTCCTGCCAACTCTTGTTAAGTGTTGTGAATGCTTAGCTTAGGCACAAGGAGATAGGTTGGCTGTGGTGTTATAAGGTGATCTAATGTAGTTATTGAGCAAGCAAATAGCCATGACAGTCTTGTTAAAATGAAATAAAATTCAGTCTCAAGTTAAAATGAAGAATTAATAAAATTAGAATGTCAAGCACTATTTTGGGCAGTTTATTACGACATTCATGATGGTGTTATAAATTCTAAACATATTTGTATGTGCTAGACATAATCTATCTGAATTCGTATAAAACCAAGCTTTTGTTCAAAAGTCTTATAACTTTTTGTACTACTCTCTTTTAGAAAATAGGATAGGGGAGGCAGGGCTGCTGCCTAATGTCTCTTTTTTGGGACTTTTTGGTTTTCTGATTAGCTTCAGTTATTAAGAAAATAGTTTTTTTAAGAGGTAGCATATTAAGAGCGATAACTTAGAAATAGGGCAGGGCAGGGCTGCAGCCTAATGACAGCAGCAGGAACCATTTTTGGGGGCAAGATTAAGGAATTTCCTTGGCTTTATGATCAACCTAATTATGTTTATCAAATCATTCTAATAATTTATCTGAACACTCTACAACAACTTAATGATATATGCATGAGAGGTTGGACAAAGCATAAGATAAGCAATAGGGGTCACTGCAGTGGACAATAACAAATAGCAACTGATGTCTTTCGGCACTAACATGTAACATCAGCAGATAGTTGCTTGATCATTTTAGCAGCTGGGTTTGCTTCCCTTTTGACTATAATTAGTAGGATAAAATGATATAATGTGTAGGCAGCTAGTTGTTCTTGCAATTAGTTTTAATTTAGCCAACTGCTAATGCAGTATAACACTTGCTAAACTTAGTTGGAACTGAGTCCAACCAAAGCCATGCAGTTAATGAAATCTTAATTAGTTGGTAATGTGGAAGGAAGAAGTTATAAAGCATTGTATGCTTTGGACTCCTAAATCCACAGAACAAAATGGATTCTTCTTTTGGGGGTGCGAGGGAGGTTTGAGTTTATTTTTTTTATTGTTATCATTTTATTTTGTTTTTGAGGGGGGGGGCAGTTTCTTTGTGTCCAGACATGAATTTTGGATTGAGTTTGCTAGAAATTATCATCCCTGTGAGCATATTTACAAATTTGAAGATCATGTCAATTTAAATCTTTTTTAGGATAACTCTTATACATGGAAGTCCCATCAGGCACAACTCTTCTTTTTCTTTGTGAATCATATAAAAAGACATTTCAACCATTGATTTACTATAAAATTTGAATGGAAATCAATTTTACATCCAACAAAATCTCATATGAAAGTAATATATACAGCTCCAGTTTGGAATTGAATACCACATGTCGGTACTAGTCTTTGGTAAAGCTCAATGCTTCTGAAAAATGTCTAGTGCTTTAGATTAATGAAAAGAATATACTTGTTGCATTTCTTGACAAACTTGACACCATGTATTCATAGCGCTGAGCAACATTCTGTCTTTTTCTTTCATTCTGTATCTATGCATTCCATCTCAATATATTAAACGTATTCAACACTTGTAGCTAAGTGATCATCAGCTGCCAAGTAAATGGGCATTTGAAAACATTCAATGTAGTGTAAAAGTAACTAACATCATATTGTCATAATGTATGATTGTATTTATAAAAACTATATGTTCAGCTCAATTATTACATATAGGGGAACCACACAATACCCTTTTTTAATACAGATTTTTTTTTTCTCACTAGCACGATGTTTTACATGTTTTAGGTTTTATTTCCTACATATATATGGTTTCTCATTTTGTTGGTGTAGTACTATTTGTTGCACCTTATGTATAAACGTGTGCTGAGATTATTACTTAAAATAGGTGTAATCTACAAGTTGCTCATGTTTGTTCATAGACCGTAGTATATAATTAGTTTTCTTAGTCTTAAGTTTTGAATGCATGCATTCATTTCATATATTTGACATGGATACCATGTACTACTTGTAGGATGTTGATGTCGAGGATGAGCATGATGAAGATTCAGGCAATAGTAACGAGGATGGAGACTCGTGATTATATTTGCATGTTGATCTTTTAGGTAGTAGTTTTTAGAAGTTACTTTTGTTTACCATCGAGGATGGGATATGATGATGTGATTATGCATATTTTTGAGATTTAAAACAGTAGTTTTTAGAAGTTACTTTTGTTGTATTTGGTGAGATTTGTAGTACGTTGATATTTTAATAGTACTCATCGATAGATGTCTTATCTAGTATTGTCTATAAGTAACAGTTTAGTAATTATCATTATTATTTTGAACATATTTATTTTTAGATTTTGAAATTAAATTATGAAAATATTTATAATTTTTTGTTAATAAATATATTGAGACGGAATTGAGATGTCTTCTTTCCGTCTCAAAGAATTTGCGATGTTGGCATCAGAGTTGACACAAATTTTGAGACGGCTGCAGCCTGTCTCAAAATATGCCCACTAAAAAGATATTGGCGTCAAAGTTGAAACGGGATTGAGACGGATGGTATCCATCTCAAAATATGTGTAAAATAAATAGTTGCTGCTTATTTTGAGACAGATTTGAAACAACCTTTTCTATCTCAACTTATGTGAACTTAAATAAAGCGCCAAATCTGCCCGCCAAATCTGAAACCGACAAAATCAGTTTCAAAATTCAGCTCCCCATGGGATAGCTCTGAGCCGGATTTGAGACGGCCAACATCCGTCTCAAACTCAGTCTCAAAATAGATTTTGAGACTGATTTTACTATATTTGAGACGAAATTTGTCCGTTTCAGATGCCCAGATTTTTGGTATTGACCCCCTTTTAGCGACGGACTGGGCGACGATTTGATATGTCGCTATATGTTATCCATCGCTAAAAGCTAAGCAACGGTTCTATATATAGCGACGGACTGAATCGTCGCCTGATCCGTCGCTAAAGGGGGGGGGGTGAACAAGGTATGTTAGATAAGTGGTTAACTTAAGATCCGGACCGTATATATTTATATATACGGTAAGGATCAAGAGAATTCTCCTTAAATAGAATTCTTTCTTAAATAGCATTCTTTTATTAAAACTACGTCATTTCGGAGGGACGCGGTGGCATTTTTATAAATACGCGGTGGCATTGTATTTACAAAAATGCCACCGCGTCCCTCCAAAACGACGTAGTTTTAATAAAAGAATGCTATTTAAGGAGGAATGCTATTTAAGGAGAATGCTCTTAATCTTGACAATATATATATATATATATAGAAATGATCCAGTCTGGGAGTCCGAATTTTGTTAATATCTGGACCTTTTTTTTTTGCTTTTTTTTAAATAACTAAAAAAAAGTTTAATATTTTATGGAACTAGAATTTTTCCATAATACAGTATTTTGGGTGTGATTTGGATACAAATAACATAACATGTATGTACAGTCAGTACATACCTGTTTTGTTATATGTATCCAAATCACACCCAAAATAGTGTATTATGGAAAATTTTCAGTTCCATAAAATATTAAACTTTTTTTTAGTTGTTTTATAAAAAAAAGCGAAAAAGGGTCCGGATTTTACTCCCGTACGGGATTCCGGACCTGATCTTGATCCTGACCCTATATATATATATATATATATATATATATATATATATATATATATATATATATATATATATATATATATATTAGTTAACAGATTTGTGGCCGCCCATTGAGTGAAAACGTTGAGATTAAATGAGGCAGGGACCATTTACCAAGTTGTCCCTAATTTTATTTTTATACCGACCAGTCAAAACGATCAAAATGTTTTTAGTTGTTTGACGGTCGGCTCATTCATTGTGTAACTCATCCACCCACCCCCAAATCAATTGACAAGAAAATAAAATGATATATATTGAAGCTACTTGCATGGATTGTGGTGTACCCTATTAAAGGGGATTAACTTAAGAGCAGTTGATTAAGCTCTATATCCTAGTACAACAATTGTCCAAGGTGAAGCTGGTATTAGTGTAATGAATAAATTGTTTGAGTTGTGATTCTGAGGACAAAATCCTTGTAAGGAGGGAATGATGTAACATTCCAGAATTTTAAATTATAATATTAAATATTTATTGATTTATATAAGTATTTAATGGATATGTTTATTGTTGAATAAATAATTGTTCAATTTGAGTTAACGTGGTTTAGTTAATTATTTGTTGTATAAATAATTAAGGAGTTAAGAAAATTAATTGTTATGAGATTATATACCAATTTAATTTAATAATTAAGTTAGAGAGCTAATAATGATTAAATGATATATAATATTTTAATTGGAATTTGTGATTAAAATAAAGTGTTAGTTGGTTGAATAAAATTACAATTGTAAAGGAAATTATAATTATGTGATAATGATTTATGTGTTAATGTAATTTAATAGATTAATATTTGAATTGATTGATTATTTAAAATATTGGAAGTGTGACGAATAACCTTGCTATAAAGAAGATATTAAAATAAATTAAAGGAGTTTAATTCAGTTTTGCCAAACAAAGCCTAATGTCTATTAAGTCTTTATTCTAATTATGTTTTTCCAAACAAGGCATAAGGATTAATTGATTATATTTTAGTGGTTAGCCAAACAAGCCTTATGGCTTTTGATTTTCAAATAAAACATAACTGATATAAGTTATATCTATATTTATATTATATCATTAATATATATTATTACTTTATATGTTATATTGTTAGTACGTATGTTAGAAGAGAGAAGAAGACTCAGTTGAAGAGTTTGTAGAGAGAAAAGAAGAGATGAAGGAAGGCTAGAGAAATTGAGAAAGGAATTGGGGGAAAAGAAGCTTGATAATCAAAAGGATAACCATCTTCTTCTAACTCTAGGATATCATCTTCTTAATCAAAGGAAGGAGCTCAATCTTTTTCTTTAAAAGTTTAGTTTTCCTCTTCCCAAAAAGTCTTTGTAAAATAATTGTAAAAGATGAATTGTTGATATGTATATAGTTTTGTATGATAATTGTTTGTAAAATGTTGTTTCATGAGTTTATATGTGATTATATAGAAAATAAGTCATGTATGTATACAATTTGTGAAGAAAACAATATTACAGTATTTATATAAAAATATATGAGTATGGCTAACTTTAAAATGAAATTAAGGTTTGATTAATTGTTAATATATAGAAATTGACTATTTAATTTGATAGAATATGTATAATCATAACCATGGTATTTTGAATTTACTGTTTTGATTGAAAAACAAAATCACAGTGTTGATTTTCATTAAAAATGTTAAAAATGGAGTTCTTGCCAAAAGTAGTGAAATTGAGTGTTGTAAAGTTGATAATTGTGTTGTTATATGTGTATAATCATGCTAGAGTCTTTACAATATGTTTAGAGAAAGTCTTTGTATATATTATATGTAGTTAGTTTGTTAGATTAGAGCTTGTATGCCAATTTGACTTTTTGTTCATGCTGTTGCCGAGCTTGGTCGTCGAGTTCTGAAGTTTAGCACCGCAGCGCGGCCCAGTAGTACAAGTTTGGCACCACAACACCGGCGCCACGCCGCAATGCCTATCGTTTGCCTGTGTCTCGCGCCGCAGCGCCAACTCAGCACCGCAGCGTCAACCACAGTGTAAACTGTGGCGCCGCAGCGCGAGTTAGCAGAATGTTCTGACAGTTTTAGTTTATTACACAAAGTTTGAAAATAAATGTTATGTGTTAATAATAGGAATGTTAAATGATGATTTCATTAGTATTAAACTATGAATGAGCATGTTATCAAGGGTTAACTAGTATTAACATAGTTTGATTATGTGAATTGGTAATTTAACCTACATGATGTATATATTTTTTTATATAGATATAAAAGGTTGGTAATGACTAATTATGTCATGATGACATATATAGGGTATTGAGATTCAAGTGGTAAGGGTTAGTGTGACGCCCCCAAATCCGGGTATCTTTCGACCCGACAGATGGTGCTACACGGTGCTACAGTTCACATAAACATTCAATTGAAATGCCTCAAAAGAATGGATATGTCTTATACATATATATATATATATATATATATATATCAAAAGAATATTTATACTCCCCAGGTTCTTTACAACCAATACATTGTCTTTGTCATAATATCAATATTATTCCTTACAAAATCTATACTATTACATATACAATCTACGGGTTCGCTTTCACCTTCCCTTTATCCCTGTCGAATCCATCGATCCGTTCTGTCTTAGCTGCATTCATATGGTTCAAGAAAGAATGAGCCTAACTAGCTCAACAAGTAGAACAATTCTAGTAAAATATCAAGCTTGAAACATAGGAATCATATATCTTTGATAACTGGACAAGAGTTACGAAGTACTATTGAGAATTCAAAATAGCACTTCTTTTCATTCAAAACATTTTACAACAACAATATTCAGTAAAACATCAATTCCGGTTCAAGACCGTAAGCATTTCATAAGTACTTTAAAAAGGACATCCCGACACAAAGTCCGTAAGTCCGGTATAGCTTACGAGCACGTCTAGGTGATCAGCCTATAGTACTCTATGTTGATCAACACTACATTCATTAAACGTGTATATGTTTAAGTTGTGGCAACCTCACGTGCTTGTCGTTTGACGATAAAACAATTTGAGCATACACAATCTACTTTTGAAAAACCAAAAAAATTGGTGCCGCGCTGCGGCGTCACCTATTGCTGCCTAGAACCCGGACTCGGCGCTGCGGTGCGAGTCTCAGTGTTAATGGTCGAGTTATGGCGCCGCTCTCCCAAAGGTTAGGGCTTTGTTCGGCTAAGCTCGGCGCTGCGGCGCGGGCTAAATGGCCTTGGACTGGCGTCGCGGCACCAACCCTGTGCACCAGAAAATTTCCACAGACTTTTTATTTTGTCAGATTCTCGGACTCGTAACTTCTTCGTTATAAGTCCGAATTGGCTCGTTCAAGAGCCTATAGTTCACAAATCACATACTGTATGTATTCTTTAAAGAATTTTATCTATTCAACTTCGTTTGCTAAAATTTCACCTATTAGTTTAATTTTTAACGAAAACGATAAACGTTCATGAACTCTAAGTTGGAATCCGGCCATTTTCGAGTCCGCAACTCTATAATGCCAAATATGACTTGCCTCCATCGAAAACCCACATTTCCAATGTCAAACACAAAATACGACTTCCATTCCGAGAATTTCACGAATTCGACGATAATACTCCAATCGTGTAAATTCCGGCGAAACCTCATTACTAATCATTCTAAATGGGTTTTAATCAGCATATAAACATTTCAAGTTACTTATTATAACAACTTATTAGCAAAGTATGTTTTGACTTATTCTCATACGTTAATGACTTACTTAACTTATGAACTCAAATTCTCATGCTTATGACTTATGATGTCCATCAATCAATGTTCTCATACTATATTGATCATATTAATATCATATGACAAACATATGACAAGTTGTGTATAAGGTTATAAACTTATTTAGGTTCAAGTTGCTTATTCATCTTATTCGACTTAAGTCCATTGCTTATTCACTTCCCTTATGTTCTTAGCATCTAAGTTCATTAGATTACACTTCTCTTATCAACCTTCCATGATAGAGATAGAAGAGACAAGATAATTTACCTTTGAAGATTACTTCTCTTTCTTTGGAAATCTACAAATGATAAGTTAAGCTCAAAGTGCTTATTTGCTCTAACAATTAAGTAATTTATGAGAGAGTTTGTTGGATGAAATAACAAGCAACAAATGAAAAATGAGCTAGCTATTTATAGAAGTCTCTCTGCTAGGGTATAATGGTCATTAAGCATCCCACCTCCTTAATTAACCTCTTTACTATTCATTACTTGTTTCCCACAACTCTTATCCATTCCTTGGTCATTACTTAAAGTTCTTGCTCATCACTCCAAGTGCTTGGTTACTACTTCAACCATGGGTTGCCCCATGGATCTTGCTTTACCCATTGGATCATCCTTTGGGCTTAGTAGTTAACTTAATTAACTTAGTCTTTGGGCATGTAGTAATCTGCTATGGGCTTCATTTCATTACTACATAGGCTTAAGAATAATCTCATATAGGTTTACACCTTAATCTTATTGGACTTATATTTCATAAAAAGTTACCTTAATTCATTTCATTAGGTTTTAATACCTATATTCCCAAATTAAGTCCGCATGCGAATTATTGCGTTTTCCATACTTAGATTATTATTACATAATCCATTTCGTCTCGATATTCTAACGTTACGTATTTCTCGAAAGTTTAAAAATAATTCCCAAACAAAAATTGGTGAATAGTGTTTTTCGTAAACTTTCTCGGAAAACATTTATTTTTGTCTTGGAAATTCAAACACTTTAATTCATTCACGTGGTTCAAATACTACGATGCTCCGACATTTCTAGGTTATAGAACGACATAAATCTTATTAACACATATAATAACAAATAATATTATTTTATTCATTATTTTATTCTTTCAAATATTCTTACAAAGGATCCGAATTTCTCGGTCGTTACATTCTACCCCCTTATAAAGATTCTATCCCCAGAATCTCACCCTATATCACTTAAACAAAAAGGATAATTCTTTCTCATCTTTTCTTCAAGTTCCCACGTTGCTTCTTCCACATTGTGGTTCTTCCATAACATCTTCTACTCAATGCGTTAGCTACCACGTTCGCTTTTCCAGGATGGTATTGAATAGTATGATCATAATCTTTCAGCAGTTCAAGACAACGTCGTTGCCACATGTTGAGTTCCTTTTGAGTGAAGAAATATTTGAGGCTTTTATGATCCATAAAGATCTCCACTTTCTCCCCATACAGGTAATGCCTCCAGATTTTAAGTGCAAAAACGACAACTGCCAACTCTAGATCTTTAGTAGGATAATTCTTCTCATATTCTTTGAGTTGTCGCGAGGCATATGCTATGACTTTCCCATGTTGCATAAGAACACATCCTAAACCCTTTCCTGAAGCATCACTGTAGATGACATATCCTTCGGAACCAGATGTTATTGTCAGAACAGGTACTGAAATGAGTCTCCTCTTGAGTTCTGCAAAACTCTTATGACATTCCTCGCTCCAACCGAATTTTGTATCTTTACGAGTCAGCTGAGTTAATGGAGTAGCGATTCGAGAAAATCCTTCCACGAATCTCCGATAATAGCCAGCTAAGCCCAGAAAGCTATGTACTTCAGTAACTGACTTTAATCTTTGTCGGGTTAACAGATATTCCATGATTTGATATCATGTGCCCAAGGAATGCTACTTCCTCAAGCCAGAACTCACATTTCTTCAACTTGACATATAACTTGTTTTCATGAAGCTTTTGGAGTATTAGCCTCAAGTGTTGCTCAAGATCTTCACGGCTTTTGCAGTATATGAGGATGTCATCAATAAAGATAACAACATAATGATCCAAATATTCCTTGAATACTCGGTTCATCATATCCATGAAGGCCGCAGGAGCATTAGTCAATCCAAATGACATGACTAGGAATTCGTAATGCCCGTAACGAGTTCTGAAAGCAGTCTTTAGAATGTTATCAGTTTTAACTTTTAACTGATGATATCTGGAATGAAGATCGATCTTTGAAAAGAATTTAACACCTTGCAACTGGTCAAACAGGTCATTAATTTGAGGTAACGGGTACCTATTTTTGACGGTGACATGATTCAACTCCCGTTAGTCAATACAAAGTCGTATACTTCCATCTTTCTTCTTTACGAATAGAACAGGAGCACCCCAATGAGACGTACTAGGACGAATGAAACCGATGTCTAACAATTCCTGTAGTTGGGGTTTTAACTCCTGAAGTTCAATAGGAGCCATTCGATATAGAGCTTTGGAAATGGGTTTTGTACCGGATTCAAGGTCGATACAAAATTTAATTTCTCACTCTGGGGGTAGGCTAGGAAGTTCTTCAGGGAATACGTTAGGAAATTTATTAACAATAGCAATATCATTTAAATCTGATGTATTTTTGTTTAAATCCGTGACATGGGCTAAGAAAACTTGACATCCATTTTTCAATAAATGAATAGCTTTATGGCTTGATATGAGAGTGATTGACTTTAGTGGTTTGGCAGCTTTAATTCGCATAATAGGTTGGTTAGGAATCTGAAAGCTAACAACCTTACGAAAACAATCGATTTTAGTATGATGAATAGCTAACCAACCAATCCCTAAAATCACATTAAATGCAAGTATTTTCAAAGAGATAAGATCGACAGGTAACAAGCGATTACCGATTTGAATCAAACAAGACTTATAAACAGTGGATGTAATGAAGGTTTCTCCCAACAGAGTTTCAACAGATAAATCAAAGTCTAATTTCTCTGGAGTTAACTTTAAACGTTGAGCGCAAGTAGGAGAAATAAAAGAATGGCTAGAACCGGTATCAAATAAGGTATTGACTTCGCTAGAGTTTATGATTAGCTTATCCGTGATCACCTCGTTCAGATTTCTCACTTTTTGGGAGGTTACAACAAACGCTCTCCCTTGAACTATCAGTTTTATCTTGTCTGAAACGGCCTTTGATGTCTCCATCCCAGCTGGACTTGACTTTGGTGCACGACAAAATCGGGCTAGGTGACCTTCTCTTCCACAAATGTAACATGCTTTGTACTGCTGCATACAGTTTATGCTGATGTGTCCCTCCCCTCCGCATTTGTAAAATATGACCGACGGTCGTTCTCCTTCTTTAACAACATGTGCTGGTGTTGACGTCTTTCCATCATTATTGAATTTCATCTTCTTGAAATTTCTACTTCTATTATCTTGGCCATGATTACCACCGAAGTGGTTACCATTTCTGGCATTTTGATTCCCTCCATGTTTTTTTTCACCGCTTCGATGACTGCTACCACTAGTATTATCGATTTACCGGCTGCACTCTCTTGGTTGGGTTAACTCATTATCGCGCTCAAATAACTAAGCCCTATTTTACAACATCTGAATACAAACACAGTTTGTGAGAAATTAGGTATTGACGTATCTCATGTTTCAAACCTCTTAGAAACATCCGCGTCATTCCATCCTCATTATCAACCAAGTGGGACGCAAACCGGGACAACTCAGCAAACTTAGCTTCGTACTGTGATACGGTCATATTGTTTTGCTCCAGCTTGATAAACTACACCTCCTTTATTTGACGAATACTTTCGGGAAAGTACTTGTAGTTGAACAGTTCTTGGAACTTCTCCCAAGACATATTCGGTGCGGCAGGTTGGGTACGTTTTACGGATTCTCACATGTAATATGTCTCTCCTCGCAACATGAAGGTGGCAAAGGGAACCTTTTGCTCCTCAGAGCATCCCAAGACATCAAATATCTTGGTGATCTGCTTTATCCACGCCTCCGCCTTAAGTGGTTTTGGCTCTCCCAAAAACTTCATTAGTCCAGTTCCTTGAACTGCTTAGCAGTGACCATCCGTTAGTTGCCAGTGTTTCCAGCTGCATTTTGGACATGAGTCTCTCTCGCCTGATGTTGCATGAATTGCAGAAAGCCTTTGAACATTCCGTCGTTCATCATTTGGTCGGTGTTGTTGTTTACGTGAGGATTATTGCATTTCTGATGCACATTATCCTAGGTATTTATAATAACCCGATATTTTCTAAGTAAATAAATAAGAAATTTTGCATATAATTTTTTTTATTTTAAAGATGGGAATATATGCGAAGTAATGTGTACGTAAGTATGTGATAAATAAAATTTATTTATTACATGAATAATTTCAAAAAATTTTATTTTAGAATTATAGATCATTATAAAGTATATACTTATAATAATAAATTTTATAGTAGAAATGTCTTTATTATTTATTTTCTATGAAAATATGATTTTTATATTATATAAATAATATATGAAATGATTATTGGAATTATTATAATTACTATTTTATTATATGAATTTTAGTTCAGATTATTTAAGTTAATTATTTTTAACTTAATTAATAATGTTACATATGAAAAATAAATCAGATATGGAATCCAAACCCTAAATTTGGGTTTTGATCGAGGGATGAGAATAATAATATAATATTCATTATATTTTGATTTTTCAGTGCTACAAATATGTACAATATATGAGTAGACTGATGTTGGTCATGCAATTCTGGTGTATCACGACAAACCCTAGTAATACTATCATAAACCCTAATTGGAAACTCAAAACTGGAATTTAAGATCGGCCAGGAATGGTGTTATATGAATTAAGTAGTGTATTATAGAATTTTTGTTAATTAGGAAAAACCCTAATTAATATTTGAAAATCCTAATTTAAAATTAAAACCCTAATTTGCTAATTAGGAACCATAATTGCAAATTTTAGATACCGTAATTATTATTTTAGTAAATTGAATTGTTAATTTGGGAACCCTAATGATGTTAAGGAACCCTAATTATTGAAAACCCTAAATTCTATTAAAAACCCTAATTTAATTAGTGTGTTTTAAATTAAAATTTTATTACACTTTAATTTTATTTTTTCAAACCCTAGTAATTATTTAGGAAACTTTAAGATGTAAAATCTAGTGAATAAATCCTAGCTTCAAGCACCTTGGACAAAAATGCACTTAAAATTAAAATACAAATTACCATTTTACCCTTTTTGTCCCATTTGGTGAGTTATTGTTAGCCAAATCTAGCAATATCTTGCTGGCCACCCTAGTCTACCCAGCTATGAGCCTATAAGCTACAAATCTCAGCCATGTGATCAACTAAGTTCATTGCATACATGTTTTACATATAGATTAAGAGAGAGAAAATGTATTATTTCCTCATTTATGCAACAAACACTTACCCATATTCTCTCAAGCTCAAACCCACGAATTCTTCTAACATTTCAGTCACTAAAATCAGCCCCACCAACTCACATAGCAAATCAGAAGCATAGAAATTAGATTTGCTCACTTAAAGGTATGAACCCTAAAAAGAAATCTGATCTTGATCTGCATGTTAGATGTTAGTTTTTTTGTGTTAAACATGTAGTATGTAGTATATAATGATGATCTGAGTTGCTAGATGTTAGATTCATAACATCTAGAGGCTCGAATTTGAAGTTTTTAAAAATCTGGAAAACTTTATTTTTGTGTCTGACAATCGAATGTCAGGTCTGGTAGATCTCTATCTGTTAATGATTTTAGTGTTTTTAATGTTTGAACATGTAGCGTGCTATGAGGTCTGTAATCAAGAACTTGTAGTAGTACCGGATCATGATTAGAATGTCATATAATCATGGTCAAAGGTCGTTAACCAACCATGACTTTCTAAAATCTGGAAAACCTAGAATGTGCCCAGAACAGTCTGACAACATGTTCATAGCCCCAGATCTTTTAGTTGTTTGTTGTATTGTTCTTCATGTTGTAATATAATTGTAGTATGTTATAAGGACTTCATTTTTATGCTTTAAAATCTCCTAAACATCAAATAGATTTAACGTAGTGGCTGATCAAAGTAGGTAAAACGATCACGTTTTCTATTTCTGGGTAACCCAGAAAATAGATGAACACTGATCTCTGTCTGCCTTTGGCCGGCTTAAATATGCTTGATCTGTTGTTGTTATATGTGTTATATATAATAGATCTATAGTATTACATAATAGCTACAACCTGGAATCAATAGATCACATAGAGGAAACTCAAAACGCGAGATATAAGTATCCAAAGTAGTATACTCGTTCTGTTCTTCATTTTGGAAAAACCCAGAAATGAAGAAAAGACTCTGACATGATTTTCAGAGCCTCCGATCTTTCTTGTTAATGATGTTTAGACTTGGAAACTATTTCCATCATGTACCCTGTTAGTTGTACTTCAAGGCTCGACGTTCAGAACACATTTACCTTAAACATATTTCATGATAGAGGGCCATCAATGGCGTTGACCGGCCACGACTTTATTTTTCGGGCAGCCCAGAAACGTCAAGAACATCTCTGACAGCTTGTTCTTGAGCTTATATCTTGCAGATGATGTATGTTTTGACCATGGTTGTTGTTAGATTGTGTAGTATTATATCAATATTATAATATCTAACCATTAACTAGACCAGAAACACATTACACAAGGAATGATTGATGGTTAAACAAGCAAGCTCGAGCACTGACTTTGAATGCCTGGGTTTCTCAAGAACACTTAAGGCGACACTTACTGTCGCCAAAGGGATTTAGCGACAAACTTATTATAATTAATTAATTTAATTTCTAAAAATTATTTAAAAATAGTAAATAAATTCTAAAAATTACAAAAAAAGTTTTAAAAATTATTTTAAGTTTAAAAATTAACTTTTAATAATTTGGAATATTTTTAATAAATATTAATATTTATTTGGATATTTTTGGTATTTAATTTATTTAATTAATGCATTAAATAAATTAATTAAAATGATTTATTGTATAAAAAAATTATTTTAAATAACAATAAGGTAATTAATAATAATTAACTTACAAAACATAACTTTTAATATTTTAAGATAAGTTTCATTAATTATTAAATATTAATGATATTAAATTTATTTTGTAATTATATTAAATAAATTAATTAAAAATGATTTTAATATTATAAAAATTATTTTAAATGAAAATAAATAGTTTAAAAATATTTTAAGTTATAAAATATAACTTTTGATATTGAAAGGTAAATTTCATTAATAATTTAATAGTAATGATATTAAGTTTATTTAATAATTATGTAACAACCCGATATTTTTTGTATAAATAAATCAGAAATTTTGCATATAAATATTTTTTTTATTTTAAGGATGAGGATTTGTACAAGATAATGTATATATGTAATTATGTAATAAATAAAAATATATTTATTACATGAATGTTTACAAATAATTTTATTTTAGAATTATTGACTATTATAAAGTTTATTCTTATAATAATTAATTTTATAGCAGAAATGTTTTTATTAATTATTTTCTATGAAGATATAATTATATATTATTTAAATAATATATGAAATAATTTTTAGAATTATTATAATAATTATTTATTTTATTATATGAATTTATGCAAGATTAATTAAATTAATTATTTTAATTTAATTAATAATGTTATATATGAAGAATAAATCAGATATGGAATCCAAACCCTAATATCAGATTTTTATCAATGGATAAGAATAATAATATAATAATATTATATTTTGATTTTTCAGTGCTATAAATACGTACTGTATGTTTGTGGACTAACAATGGTTTGTCAATTATGGTGTATTATGACCAAACCCTAGTTTTATTGATAAACTCTAGTTTTGCAGTCAAATAAGACTTTAAAATATGTTAAGTCAATGTGTTATATGAACAATGACATGTATGATTAGAATTTAATTTTAATTAGGAAAACCCTAATTATTATGTGGAAAACTCTAATTAGTAACTTAAAAACCCTAATTTCTAAAAGTTAGAGACCTTAATTAGAAACCTTAATTTAAAACTCAATTTGGGTTCGAAACCACTATGTAACTGTGTGATTACGATTAAGGTGAAGTATTATAGAATTTTATATTGATAATGTAAATCCTAATTAATATTTAGAAATATTAAATTTCTAGAAAAATCTTAATATTTATATTACAAACCCTAATTTATAAATTATAAACCCTAATTGTTAAATTTGGAAGTTTAATGCTAATTAGTGTATCCTGAATCTAATTAGCAAAGTGTTAAGTAATTAAAAACCTAATTAATTCAGAAACCCTAATTATAATTTTTTTAAAACTATAATTTTATTTTTACAAACCCTAAATTGCAAACCCTAAAATTGCTAATTATAGGTCCTAATGATAATTAGTTAATCTATAATCTAGACTTCATGTTCTATGAGATTAAGAAATTAAGCATGATTTAGAAACCCTAAATTACATTTTTAGGAAACTAAAATATTACATTTTTAAACCCTAAAGTAGAAAATCCTTTAATTTTGTGCTAAACCTTAGGGTTAAACCCTAAGGGTCAAACCCTAAGGGTTTGCCATGTTACAACCTTGCCCTTAAAATCATAAGAGCAATGACCCTTTTGCACTTTTGTACATAATTGAAGCTAACTTGTATTTTGGACAACACTTTAGTGGGTGACCTAATTTTACCAAACCCATATGACAAAATCAACAGTAATCAGCCACTTGTATCAGCTATTCATGAATATAACATATATATATATATATATATATATAGATTGGAGAGAGAAAAATCATTTTACTCACTTATTTTTGCCAAACTCTCAACCTTGAGCTTCTTTCTCTAAAACCTCCGAAAATACAAAGTATTTCAGTCCCAAAACAAAGCCCCACGAACACCCTTAACAGATCATGAGGCTAGAATTAAGAATTGATGCATAAAGGTATAGAACCCTAATCAAAAATTCGACCCTTGATCTTCTATTAAAAGTAGTGTTTATGTGTTGTAATATGTTCTATGTAGTGTCTATAATTGATCTGGGTTGGCACATGTTAGATTTATAACATCAAAGTGCTCGAAATTTATGTTTTTCAAAATCTGGGAAATAATTTTTTTGTGGCCTGACAACGAATGTCAGACCCTGTAAATATTATTTTGTAATGTGTTTTTGTTGTTTTAAGCTTTGTATGTGTAGGCTGACATGAGTACTTTATTCTGGAACTGGAATCATAGTCAGTTGATGTCTAGATTTCGAGTTATAAGGTCAAAGTCGGTTGACCGACCATGACCGAGTATAATTCTGGGTAACCCAGAAAGTATGAACAACGTCTGACAATATGTTTAAGCTTCTTGATCTGTCCGTTGTTTTAGTATTGTGATTATGTGTTGTAAACAGCTTGTAGCCTGGTATGTGAACTTAAGAGTTATGCTTTTAGAACATTAAAATAGTCATCAGATCGAAATTATCAAATGGTCAAAGTAGCCCTCTCGACCAGATTTTTAAGTTTCTGGAATTTCCAAAAATATGATGAACATCCTTTCTGACATGGGTTGACCGGATTGTAGATTATGATTCTGACATATTTTAATCGATTTGATGAATTGTATATGTACTCTGTTATATAGACTACAACCTTTACCTATTAGACCATCATAACCTTAATCAGAACTCTTAGATATTTAAGCTACAAGATGCCTACTCAGAGCTATCTGGGTTTCTAGGTTATCCAGAAAACCCAAACCAGCCCTGACAATTGTTTTAGAGACTTAGATCTTGTAAGTTAATGCCATTTGAACATTATAAAAGATCAATAAAGATACTTTGGTAGTTCTTCTAAAAGACCCGATGTGTAGAACACCTGTTACATAAACCGATTGACCAGAATAAGGCCACCAAGGTCGTTTACCGGCATTGACCAGATTTTCTGGGCAGCCCAGAACTTGAAGAACATCTCTGACATGTTTTTTCTGCAGCTTAGATCTCCTTATTGTGATTAAGTATGGTCATGTTTGTTGATTGAATAATGTGGTATTACAATAGAACTATAATATCTGACAAATAGGGTGTCCATAAACATTATATGTTATGAATAAAGCTTGGTCAAACTAGACACCCTACACACTGTCGATGAAGATCTGAGTTTTATGAAGAACACTCAAGAACACCTATAGCGACGGTTCTGTCGCTATAGGTAGTCTTTAGTTACAGTTTATTTCCAAAATTAATTATTTTTATTAAATAATTAGTAATAAATAGTTTTTAATTATTAAAAATACAAAATAAATTCCTAAAAATTATTTTAAAATCCAAAAATTATTTTTTAATTATTTTGAATACATTTCATAAATGTTTAATATTTTTAGAATATTAAAAGTATTTAATTTATTTAATTATAATATTAAATAAATTTTTTAAAATTATTTTAATACATGAAAAATCATTTAAAATTTTATTATGGTATAAGAAAATAATTTAAGTTATTTTTGATAACTTTTAGTATTTTGTGATGAATTTCATTAGATGATTAATATTAATGATAATTAAAGTTATTTAATAAATGTATTAAATAAATTATGGAAAATATAATTAATGATTTAAAAATTATAAAAAAATGATTTAAAGGTTATAAAAGTATTTTAAGTTATAAATATAACTTTTGATATTTTGTCATTAAAAATATTAATATTTTAATATTAATGATATTAGATTTATTTAATAATTATATTAAATAAATTCATTTAAAAATGATTTTAATATTAGAAAAATAATTTTAAATGAAAATAAATGGTTTAAAATATTTTAAGTTATAAAATATAACTTTTAATATTTAAAGGTAAATTTCATTAATTATTTACTATTAATGATATTAGAATTATTTAATAATAATATTAAATAAATTAGTTTAAAAATGATTTTAATATTATAAAAATCATTTAAAATGAAAATAAAGTGTTTAAAGATATTTTATGTTATAAATTATAACCTTTGATATTTAAAGGATAATTTCATTAATAATTTAATATTAATGATATTAATTTAATAATAAATGATATAAAGTTTATTCACTAATTATATTAAATAAATTGTTTTAAAATGGTTTTATTTATTTAAAAATCATTTAATAAGGATATTAATGAATTAAAAATATTTTAAGTTATAATTAATGACTTTTAATATTTTGATAAATAAAACATTAATACTTTAATATTAATTATAATTATTTAAAATGATTTTAATTCTTTTAAAAATCATTTAAGTGTAATATTAATACTTTAAAAGTATTTTGAGTTATTATAAATAACTTTAATATTTTGGCAATGATTTCATTAATAGTTTAATATTAATTAAATGTTAATGATAATAGAATTGTTTAATATTTAAATCATTTAATAATGATTCCAGTGTTTGAAAATTCGTGATAAATTATAATAAATGTTTAAAAATTATTATAAGTCATTTAAAAATAATATGACTGATACTAAGTTACGGGACAGAGTCTTAGACTGGATAATTACCCGATAAAGTTGTCGGTACACCGACATGTTTCAGAAATTGATCTGGACTTAGATAATTTGATTAGATATATGTTTATTTGTGATTCAATGGTTGTGGAACATATGTGACAATGGGATTAGGTTATGTGCTAACTGCAATAAGCAATTCTATGTGCTATAGTATGTTATTCTAATCTATCAAATGATCTTATTAATGATAGGTTTCGATATAAAGATAGAACTATGTTACGAACTTTAAGCAGCACATCAGGCAAGTATCTTACCTTTGCATTTCCTTTATGGAATGGACATGAGTAAGAAGTTTCAGAATTATATTATTATTATGCTATATTAATTAACCCTATTGTGATATATTTTATATCCGATCATTGTTTATCAACATGTTAGTATATGGTAATTCAGATATATATTCTGTTCGTTAATTTCTAAATATGGTTACACAAGTGTCCCCACTTGGATAATTATTGTATTTAATCATATGTTGATATATATATATATATATATATATATATATATATATATATATATATATATATATATATACACACACACACACACACACACACGTCCAAGCTAATTGACCAGCTAGACATAAATTTTGAAATATCGTTGAATATGATAAAAACCTTTTTGTATCCAATCAAATTGTTTTGGTTCGGATTCCAGACTAAGTATGAACATCCCGATCACGGGAAAAAATTTATGCGCCCAAGGCGGACAGAGTGAACGATCCTATCATTCTTGCAATATAGTATTGATCAATACAGGGCCCATAGGAAGTACAACTAAACGCCCGTAAGTTATGACGGTTTGCAGATGAAGTTCTGCTAAACCTTAGCGAAAACTAAAAACAATGTTCATAATCTGTTGACTAATACCTATATATATATAGTCAATACATAGTTTTAAAAATTTGAGATAGAATTATTATGTTGTTATTATCGGTTCAGTTTACTTCACAAATATAAATTCGTTATAGAAGTGATGTACAAAAAAAATATTTATTTCTTTTAGCTAATTATATTCCTAATTGTTATTACTTGCTGGGCACCCAAATGCTCATTCTTGCTTAAATTTAAATGTTTTCAGCTAGGCATGATCAATCCGAATGTTCAGACAAGAACAAGTAAAAAGGAAAGTAAACAGAACATGTTTAATGGTATCTTTTGTAATACTTAGACAATATATAGACAATGATATGCATTATATATCATGTAAAGAATTATAGTAAAGATTGCGTAATTGGGATTAGATTCTGATAAATGTAAGATAAGTTTGATATTTATATTATTGTTATTATTATTAGTATTATTCCGCTTATAGAAATGGTATCGTGAAACACCGAGTTCGGGTTTCAAGTACCCAAGTTTGGGGGATTTACAAATTATATTAAATAAATTGTTTAAAAATGGTTTTATTGAATTAACAATCATTTAAAAAGGAAATAAATGAATTAAAAATATTTTAAGTTATAATCAATGACTTTTAATAGTTTGACAAATAATAAATTAATATTCTAATATTAATGGTAATTATTTAAAAATAATTTTAAATATTTTAAAAATCATTTAAGGTTAATATTAATACTTTAAAATTATTTGAAGTTATTATAAATAACTTTAATATTTTGGCAATGGTTTCCTTAATAATTTAATATTAATTAAATAGTAATGATAATAGAATTAATTAATATTTAAATCATTTAATAATGATTTAGATGTTTGAAAAATCATGATAAATTATAAAAATGATTTAAAATTATTATAAGTTAATTAAAAATAATATGACTGATATTTTCAATTATTGAACTATAGGATAAAGTTTTAGACTAGATAAATACCCGATTAAGCCGTCGGTACACCGAAATTGATCTAGACTTATATAATTGGACTCGATAAGTGTTTGTTTGTGAACCAATGACTGTTAAAATATGTGATAATGTGATTAGGTTATGTGCAGACTGCAAATAGCAGTACTATGTGATATGATATAAAATTCTAATCGAACGAAAGATCTTATTATCGATAGGTTGCAGTATAAAAGATTAATCTAAGTTGCGTTATTGTAAGCAGCAGCTCAGACAAGTATCCAACTTTTGCATTTACTTTATGCAATGGACATGAGTACGAAAGTTTGAGAATTATATTATCATTATGTCAGATTATTAACTCTATTGTTATCGATTTTGTATCAAATCTTTGAATTCATACAAGTTCTTAAATTATTCGATCATTGTTTATCAACAAAGTATTACAGTATAATTCAGATATTTATTCTTTTTGTTAATTCCTATAAAGGGTTAGATAAGTGTCCCACTTGGATAGCCATTATATTTATGGGCAAGAGGGCCATATTTCTCCCAACTGCCCCAACCCAAGGATGAACAGTGGGTGTATATATTCAAATAACTTTTATTTTCGTGTATATATTTGATTTTCCTATATATAACAAATTATTTTATAAAAAAATTTTGAAGGTGGAATTTGAGTTCTTTTAGAAATCAAATTTCCGTTTAATCAGATAGACAAGCTTTATAGTGAATAGTTAAAGATCAATTCGATCAAATATGATCGAGATCTACTTGCAATGATTGTGTATGTTATGTACCCCTGTATGTATGAGTTTTAAAATAGTGATTCCGGGGACGGAATCCTTATAAGGGAGGGTGAATATAATAACCCGATATTTTCTATGTAAATAAATAAGAAAATTTGCATATTTTTTTTATTTTAAAGATGGAAATACATACGAAGTAATGTGTATGTAAATATGTGATAAATAAAATTTATTTATTACATGAATAATTTCAAATATTTTTATTTTAGAATTATTGATCATTATAAAGTATATACTTATAATAATAAATTTGATAGTAGAAATGTCTTTATAATTTATTTTCTATGAAAATATGATATTTATATTATTTAAATAATATATAAAATGATTATTAGAATTATTATAATTACTCTTTTATTATATGAATTTTAGTTCAGATTATTTAAGCTAATTATTTTTAACTTAATTAATAATGTTACATATGAAAGATAAATCAGATATGGAATCCAAACCCTAAATTTGGGTTTTAATCGAGGAATGAGAATAATATTATAATATTCATTCTATTCTGATTTTTTAGTGCTATAAATATGTACAATATATGAGTAGACTGACGTTGGTCAGGAAATTCTGGTGTATCACGACAAACCCTAGTAACACTGTCATATACCCTAATTGGAAACTCAAAACTGGAATTTAAGATCAGTCTGGAATGGTGTTATATGAATTAAGTAGCGTAGTATAGAATTTCTATTAATTAGGAAAAACCCTAATTAATATTTGAAAATCTTAATTTAAAATTAGAAACCCTAATTTGCTAATTAGGAACCCCAATTGCAAATTTTAGAAACCCTAATTATTATTTTAGCAAATTAAATTGTTAATTTGAGAACCCTAACGATGTTAAGGAACCCTAATTATTTAAAACCCTAAATTCTATTAAAAAATCTAATTCAATTAGGGTGTTTTAAATTAAAATTTTATTACACTTTAATTTTAAATTTTCAAACCCTAGTAATTATTTGGGAAACTTTAAGATGTAAAATCTAGTGAATAAATCCTAGATTCAAGCACCTTGGACAAGAATGCCCTTAAAATTAAAATTTCAATTACCATTTTACCCTTTTTGTCCCATTTGGTGAATTATTGTTAGCCAAATCTAGCAATATCTTGCAAGCCACCCTAGTCTACCTATCTATGAGCCTACAAGCTACAAATCTCAGCCATGTGATCAACCAAGTTTATTGCATACATGTTTTATATATAGATTAAGAGAGAGAATGTATTATTGCCTCATTTGTGCAGCAAACACTTACCCATATTCTCTCAAGCTCAAACCCACGAATTCTTCTATCATTACAGTCACTAAAATCAGCCCCACCAACTTAAATAACAAATCAGAAGCATAGAAATCAGATTTTCTCACTTAAAGGTATGAACCCTAAAAAGAAATTTGATCTTGATATGCATGTTAGATGTTAGTTTTTTTATGTTAAACATGTAGTATGTAGTATATAATGATGATCTGAGTTGCTAGATGTTAGATTCATAACATCTAGAGGCTCAAATTTGAAGTTTTTAAAAATTTGGAAAACTTTATTTTTGTGTCTGACAATCGAATGTCAGGTCTGGTAGATCTCTAACTATTAATGATTTTAGTGTTTTTAATGTTTAAACATGTAGTGTGCTATGAGGTCTGTAATCTAGAACTTGTAGTAGTATCAGATCATGCTTAGAATGTCATATAATCATGGTCAAAGGTCGTTGACCGACCATGACTTTCTAAAATCTGGAAAACACTGAATGTGCCCCGAACAGTCTGCCAACATGTTCATAGCCCAAGATCTTTCAGTTGTTTGTTGTATTGTTCTTCCTGTTGTAATATAATTGTAGTATGTTATAAGGACTTCATTTTTATGCTTTAAAATCTCCTAAACATCAAATAGATTTAACGTAGTGGCTGATCAAAGTAGGTAAAATGATCACGTTTTCTATTTCTGGGTAACCCAGAAAATAGATGAACACTGATCTCTGACTTCCTTTGACCGACTTAAATCTGCTTGATCTGTTGTTGTTATATGTGTTATATATAATAGATCTATAGTATTACATAATAGATACAACATGGAATCAATAGATCACATAGAGCAAACTCAAAACACAAGATATAAGGATGCAAAGTAGCATACTCATTATGTTCTTCATTCTAGAAAAACCCAGAAATGAATAACAGACTCTAACACGATTTTTAGAGCCTCCGATCTTTCTTGTTAATGATGTTTTGACTTGAAAACTGTTTCCACCATGTACTATGTTAGTTATACTTCTAGGCCCGACGTTCAGAACACATTTACCTTGAACATATTTCATGATAGAGGGCCATCAAAGACGTTGACACTACAAGAAAAATGCCTAACAGCGACCAACCTTATCAGCGACCGCCTTTTCGGTCGCTGATATTACTCGTCGCGACCGATATCTACGACCACACATTAATCTAGTCGCTAATTAATTGTAGCGACCGCATGCGGTCGCTGAGAGGTCGCTAACAAACATTTCCCTCATAAAATTTGGCACAAAATGTTGGCGCCAAGGGTATCTGCGACCAATTAATAGCAGCGACCACATGCGGTCGCTGATAAATCCATGTCATTAAAAATTAGCGACCGCATGCGGTCGTGGATAACGGTCGCTGATCAAATTTAATTTACACAGTTTCAGTCATTCGCAGAAACAGAAACGAAAGAAAAAAAAGAGGGAGATCGAATAGAGAGAAGAGGGAGAGAATAAAAAGGAGAAGAAGGAGAAGACGCACGCACGCACGCCACCCACCGCCGCTGCCACTGCCATCGTTGCTGCCGCCGCCCATAGGTAACCTAACTATGAAAGCACTATCTTATATTGCTACTGAATTTCTTGTACAATAGTTTGGGGCAAAGCTAGTTCATACAATAAATTATCTTATATTGCTACTGAATTTTTGTTTTAAGAGTTAATTTAGAGCTATGAATTTGGGTATGAATTCTAGTAGTTCGTTGTGGTATGAATTTGGGATTACTGAAATTTATAGCTTCTTATTGAAATTGGGAATATACTGAAATTGTTGCAAAGAGTTTTATGAGATTACTGAAATTTTTAGGTTAAATTATTTTTAGGGATAATATGTGTTTAATATACTGAATATGTGTTTTAATATGTGTTGAAATTGGGAATATACTGAATATGTGTTATTCAACCTTGTGTGTTATTCAAAATTGGGTTGTTTCTTGAGACTCACCTTGATTTTAGCAAAGATTTCTTATGCGTCTGTGTATCACCTAATAAGGAGCTATATTTATGGGTTACTTAATTGTAGTCGATTAGAAATTCAGTATGTTTAGGAGAGTTCATTGGATAACCTCTTTTATCCAAGACAAGATGTGAGGATTAGCATATTTCCCTCCCTCTCCAAATACAGTAATAGGTCTTGAAACAATCCTTGAGATGATGCATAACTAATTCTGTTGATTCTCACGTTCTGCGAGGTTTGTGATTAATAGTAATATTATCAATGTTAGCGTGAAGTTTAATACTAAAATACTATCATCCCGACAGAAGCTCAAATGTGAGGTATTATATTACCCATAATTGGTGGAGTTTATAGCATAAACAAGATTCCAACCTACAAACCACCATAACATAGGAGTGTGTGTTAAAACATATATTATTTTTTTAGCTTAGCTTGGAATCAGCATGCAGAAACCAACAATCTCAAAGTCCAGCAGCTGGTCTGGTATAATAAATGTTTGAATTTGACACTAACCTCAAGAACATTCTATATATATATATATATAAAAGGAAGGAAGAAAGAGGATGAAGACTATGGGTAAATAAGCCCAAGTGATGGTACAATGAAGATGACTAGTGGATTGTTTAGACTTAAAATGTACAATTATGAACTCTCGGGCTGTGCCAATGCAAATGGGGCCAATATAAAGTTGCTAGTTTTATAACTCCACTCCGTAGACTTCCAAAAAGAAATAAATTGTTGATGAAGACAACTAAACTACCCTTGCTCATTTGACTTCCTAGCAAGGACTAGTCTCATTAACCCACGTATTATACGACACTGCACTATCACTCCAAGCTTGATTGTTAGCATGGTAAGCTATTAGGGGGTTGTTAAGCCAAAATAGGCAGTGCTAAGGAACTGTTAGTGCAACAGAGAAGGTTACTAGACACACTTGGTCAATAAAGAGACTGTTAATCATTCGTTCGTTAATCATTTGTTAACATCAAGTATGCTTAAATGTTAATCAGATGCTTACAAGTATACTCAAGTCATATGATTACAAGTATGCTCAACTCATATGCTTACAAGTATGCTTAAATGTTAATCATATGCATGCTTACAAGTATGCTCAAGTCATATGTTAACATTTATAATGTTTTCTTTAGTAGGTACCGTGAAATCATGGACCTCTATTCAAACCGTAGTTGGATGGCACGACAAAATTCAAGTGCCCAGGTAGGTGCTACAGCTGAATTTAGAGCTGGTTGCCAAGTGTTTTTGGAGTATGCGTATAGTCACCCGGAATGTATGAATGGTAAGTCGCAGATACGATGTCCATGTTTGAAGTGTAAGAATGTAAATTATATGGACAGAGACATGGTAAACTATCATTTACTTGTTTCTGGGTTCATGAGAAATTACGAAGAATGCTGGTGGGCACATGGGCAGAGAAGAGATGGTGGCATCACACAAGTACACAATTAGGGCAGTAGTACTCATCGTATGAATGAAATGGTTCATGATATTGCAGGGCCAGATTTTGCTTGGGAGCAAGGCAGAGAGCAACCTATGAATTCTGATGCCAAAGACTTCTTTAAGTTGTTAGACGAGGGTAACGAGCCATTGTGGCATGGTTGCACCAAACACACTATATTGTCTGCAGTGGCGACATTACTTAACATCAAGGCTGATCACAACATGAGCCATGAGTGTTTTGAGTCGCTCTTGAATGCCATTAAGAGTATGTTGCCTGACGGTGAGAAATTACCTGGTAACTATTACTTTTGTAAGAAAATGGTGAAGAAGTTGGGTCTTGGATACCAAAAGATCGATGCATGTCCCAACGATTGCATGTTGTTTTATAAGGAAAATGAACAGTTGACAAGGTGCACGTTTTGCAGTCATGATCGGTTTAGGCCTAATAAAGAGGGTGTGACTACAAAAATATCAAGTATACCGTTTAAGATTCTAAGGTATTTTCCAATAACACATCGACTAAAAAGATTGTACATGTCTTCAAGAACAGCTGAACATATGAGTTGGCATGCGAAATCTCCAGCTAAAGATGGAGAACTAAATCATCCAGCAGATGGGAAGGCTTGGAAAGATTTCAACTTAGCACATCCTGGATTTGCATTGGAACCTAGAAATGTGAGGCTTGGATTGTCCACCGATGGTTTCAATCCGTTTGGCCACTCAGCTGTTCCGTACTCTTGTTGGCCTGTGATTGTTACTCCGTACAACTTGCCTCCTTGGATGTGTATGAAACAACCATACTTGTTTCTTTCACTCGTGGTTCCTGGTCCTAAGAGTCCTGGAAAGAACTTAGATGTTTACTTGAGACCTCTTATAGACGAGTTGAAGGTATTGTGGGAGGATGGAGTACAGACTTGGGATGTTGCAACGAAAACAAATTTCAACCTTAGGGCAGCGGTTATGTGGACTATAAGTGACTTCCCAGCTTATGGTATGTTAGCTGGATGGAGTACACACGGGAAGTTGGCTTGTCCGTATTGTATGGAGCATACAAAGTCGTTTAATCTATCAAAAGGTCGAAAGCCTTGTTGGTTTGACTGTCATCGTCGGTTCTTACCGGTAGATCACCCGTTTCGAAGAAATAGAGAACACTTCAGGAAAGGGAAAGTAGATAATGATATGCCTGCACCGCGATTGTCGGGAACAGAGATGCAAGATCATGTGATGAGATTGCCGGTTATCCCATTTGGTAAGGTTGATGTCACAAACATAATCAATGGGTTTGGTGAATCTCATAACTGGGTTCGGAGAAGCATCTTTTGGGAACTGCCGTATTGGTCTACAAATTTGATTCGTCATAATCTAGATGTGATGCATATTGAGAAGAATGTGTTTGACAATGTGTTTAACACTGTGATGAATGTTACGGGGAAGACAAAAGATAACGATAAGGCACGTTTGGACATGAAAGATATTTGTAAGCGTCCTAGATTAGAACTTTATGAATCTCCTAATGGTAAGATTGTCAAACCGCATGCAAGGTACACATTGTCCAAAAAGCAAGTTGAAGATGTGTGCACATGGGTTAAGTCTCTAAAACTACCAGATGGATATGCATCAAACATTGCAAGGTGTGTTACGGGTGGGAAATTACAAGGGATGAAGAGTCATGACTGTCATGTGTTCATGGAGAGACTCATGCCTATATCATTTCGGGATTTGTTTGATAAACCAATATGGGATGCTTTGACGGATCTTAGTCGTTTCTTCAAAGACTTGTGTTCAAAATCATTGAATGAGAAGGACATGTTTGTACTTGAGAATAACATCATAGAGATCACGTGTAAACTGGAAAATTCATCTTCCCTATGAAGCTCGTGTTGGGGGTCCAGTTCAATATAGATGGATGTACCCTTTCGAGAGGGTGATGGGAAACCTTAAGAGGAAGGTGAAGAATAGAGCTTATGTTGAGGGGTCGATATGTGAGGCATACAGTTTCGATGAGATATCTACGTTTGTCTCAGACTATTTTTCGGACGAAGTCTTGACAAAGGCCAATCGAGTATCGAGACATGATGATGGGGGAAACGTTGAACTAAATGGTCGGCTCTCTGTATTTTGTCTATCGGGCCGTGCTTATGGAAAAGGGAAGCGCATATTCCTCTCTGAGCAAGAATTACATGCTGCACATACTTACATTCTTCTCAATTGCGAGGAGATTGACGAATTTGTGAGGTACACATGTAAACTTGATAATTTATCTTTTAAGTTAAAAATTTATTCCAATATGTTAATGTTTATAACATGGTATAGATTGTACGATGACGAGTTAAAGCTGAAGCATCCCGGCATAACTGATAAAGATATTCAACTCAATCGGGATAAAAACTTTGCACTTTGGCTAAAGGACAAAGTAAGTTCAATTTTTAAGCACGTAGTGTATATATATATATACTCCATGTTAACTATGACTTCATTTAATAAGATGGAGTTTTTGTAGGCTTTGACTGAGGGATCAACGATTCCAGCTAATGTACAAGTCCTAGCTATGGGACCAGACAGGGACCAAGTCACCCGCAATGGTTCTATTAAATGTTAATGATAATAGAATTAGTTAATATTCAAATCATTAATTAATGATTCAGATGTTTAAAAAATTATGATAAATTATAATAATTATTTAAATATTATTATAAGTCAATTAAAAATAATATGACTGATATTTTCAGCTATTGAACTACATGATATAGTTGTAGACTAGATAAATACCTGATAAAGCCGTTGGTACACCGAAATTGATCTAGACTTATATAATTGGACTCGATAAGTGTTTGTTTGTGAACCAATGACTGTTAACATATGTGACAATGTGATTAGGTTATGTGCAGACTGCAAATAGCAGTATTATGTGATATGATATAAAATTCTAATCGAACGAATGATCTTATTACTGATAGGTCATTGTATAAAAGATTAATCTATGTTACGTTATTGTAAGCAGCAGCTTAGGCAAGTATCCTACTTTTGCATTTACTTTATGCAATGGACATGAGTAAGAAAGTTTCAGAATTATATTATCATTATGTCAGATTATTAACTCTATTGTTATCGATTTTGTATCAAATCTTTGAATTCATACAAGTTCTTAAATTATTCGATCAGTGTTTATCTACACAGTATTACAGTATAATTCAGATATTTATTCTGTTCGTTAATTCCTATAAAGGGGTAGACAAGTGTCCCCATTTTGATAACCATTGTATTTAATCACATGTTGATACATACCTATTGCGTTCTGATATGTATACATTAATTAAAAGTTGCCTAAGCTACTTGATACAGCTAGACACAGATTTAGAAATATCGTTGAGCAAGATAGAACTTTATTGTATCCAACAAGATTGTTTTGGTTCGGATTCCCGACTAAATATGAACATCCCGAACATTGGAAAACTTTTGTACACCTAAGGTGGATAGAGTGAACGATACTATCGTTCTTGCATGTAGTATTGATCAATACAGGGCATAACGGGCTAATCACCCCCCATGCCCGTAAGTTATGACGGTTTATAGATGAATTTCTGTTTAACCTTTTCGAAAATAGAAAACAATGTTCATAGTATGTTGACTGATCTCCAGTTATAGTCAATACGTAGTTTCAAAAATTTCATATGGAAGTAATATGTTGTTATTATTGGTTCAGCTTACTTCACAGCTGTTGATTCGTTGTAGAAGTGTCTTTCAAAGAAAATATTTATTTCTTTAAGCTAATATATATATTGTTGTTATTATTTGCTGGGCAATCAAATGCTCATTCTTGCTTTAAATTTAAATGTTTTCAGCTAAGTATGATCAACAAAAAGGTTCAGGCAAGAAAAAAGGTAAAGGAAAGCTTTTCGAATGAGTTTTATAATATTCTATGTAATATTTAAAGTTTATTAAGACAATGATATTTAGTATATATGATGTAATGAATGTTTAAAGATCGCTTACCTAGGATTTAGACTTTGATATATATAAATTAAGTTTGATATTTATATTATTGTTATTATTATTAGTATTATCCCGCTCATAGAAATGGTATCGTGGAGAACCGAGTACGGGTTTCAAGTACCTGAATTTGGTTGCGTCACAGGTTGGTATCAAAGCTTTAAGGTTAGAAACCTTAGGTGGGATAGACCTTTGGTTATAACCTTAGAACAGAGGGAAACGTTAAAAATACAAGTAACTCATATAGAGTTTAAAATGAGATGAATTGAATAAATTCATCGTTAAACAAAATTAGAGATAACTCTTATAAAACTAGTGTATACTATTTACTAATCAAGATAAGTTGTGTGTAGATGTCAGGTGGAAAAGAATTAGGATACTCTTTGATCATAAAGTAGGAGCCAATATCAAAGCCAAAAGCTGAAATAGAGGCTCATAGTGCTGTCGACGTCGGGATTTTTGGATGTCCCTTTCCGTTACTTGTTCTTTGGTGTTCTCATTTTAGGTTAGATTTGTTTAAAAAAATAAGTGAAAAAGGTCTGACATGTATAATGTCGACGATGGGACTATTAAGAGTTGCCAGTTGGTTTTTTAAATGGTTGTACCAACACAACCGAGAAAAGGTTTGCACATTGACCCAGTGATATGACACTGATATACGGGTCGGCAAAACCGAGATTCATTTAGGGTCCGGGGACTTGGTTATGCAGGGGGAAGGTGTTAGGCACCCCCCGACATCCATGTTACCACGGTGACAACCTTTTTTCAAGAAACTATTATCTGAGTGTGTGTGTGTGTGGGTCAATGTGCTGTTATATGAAAGTTGTGCGAGGCCTCTTTCGAACCTATATACACAGGATTTGAATTTATGTAAAAATTTAGTTTTTAGCAAGATATGGCAATGATGTTTTATAAAAGATGTTTTTCAAACCCTGCTACTCAATAGGAATTAAGTCCTTTTAAACTCCCATTTTTATTAAGTGATCGGCTTGATTGATTTTATTTGACGAATGCGAAGCTTCCGTACAAAAATAATATAAAAAAATAATGCCGACTTCCTCGTGGGTATGGAAACCATCTGAGGAAATACAGACATCACAAAATAATTTACAAGCTGCTTACAGCTGAAAATGTCCATCATGGGAACCGAATCTAGATCCAATGAGATGAATCTGTGATCACATGATTCCTAGGCGCACAAAATATTGCAATTTGTATAAAAGCAATAAGCAGGTATATATATAAAAGCGGTAAATATATATATACAGACAGGATCACCAACCACGAAGCACCTCCACGGGGGATCAGAAATATAAATAAAGCTGTAGATACGGTCAACCACCACGAAGGAAACTCTAGGCGATATAGAATGTAAATAAAGCTGTAAATGCGGTCAACTGTCACGAAATAAACTCCAGGCAGGACGAAATGTAAAGAAAGCTGTAAAAACTATCAACTGCCACGAAGGGAACTCCAGGCAGGACAAAACATATATATATATATATATATATGTATATATATATATATATAAGAAAGCAATAAACGCACAAGATGTAAAATCCAGGCTCATCGAACATAGGACCACAGTTCATATATATAAGTATATATATATATAAAAGCGAGTAAACGCACCAGACCGAAGTATAGGCTCATCGAACAAAGTCCGACACACAGTTGATATATATAAGTATATATATATATATATATATAAGAGAATAAACGCACGAGACCAAAGTCTAGGCTCATCGAACCAAGTCCGACAGATAATTAATATATATAAGTTTATATACATATTTAAGTAGTAAACGCTCCAGACCAAAGTCTAGGCTCAATCGAGGTATAACTCGATAATGTTAGTCAATATATATAAATATATATATATAATATATATACAGATTGGAAGGAAACCACGGACCGAAGTCCGGGCAAAAGTAAGCAACACGACTCTCAACGTGTAGAAGGGTGTGTGCAAAGATGAAGAGAAAGACTCTAAAGTGTGTGAGAAGGCTTACAACTGACTGATAAAAAGGGCTTCTATATCTTTAGAGTGGGTAAACATTGGGCTTTTATGGGTAAAAAAGAGGCTATGTATGAGCTCACAAGTGTTTGAAAGTGGGAAAATACACTGTATGGCGAGTGCAGAGCAAATTGTGCAGGGTTTCCCCGTCTTTTTTCTCTTAAAATCAGCACCCCAAGCCTCGTATTTATAGGCAAAAGGTGCCGCAGGTGTACCTACGGCTCAGCCGAAGGTGTATCAGAGGCGGGTCAGGTCGGCCCGGTTTTTTCGGGTCGGGTCGTCTCGAAGTACGTCCACTCAGGCACTGTAATGCCTACTCAGATTTTGAGAAGTGCAATCTGGGCATCTGTTTTGAGGTATTCAGGACCTATTTCGGACCGCCGTTGTCAAGAGTTGTATGATGGCATGGGATTAGAGTTTGTACAAAGTCTTTGAAGATGGGACGATGCCCTCCGATCTTCAAGCTTCAACTTTCATCCGTTACCTCGCACAATAGTCACTCGGGATTGGTTAGCCTTGTGGGACATTGTTGCGTAGAGACGAGACATGGCATCGTGTTGGACGAGATGGCGATGTTTCCCCTCACCGGTGTTACTGTCGGATTGGGCCGATAAACAGACGTTGCTCAGACTTCGCTGAGATTGGACTGCTACATTTGTTGAAGATCCTCATTGTCATCTTTGAGGTGTGCCTGTCTTCCCGATGTGGTTACCGTGTTGGCACAATGTATTTCATTGTGAGTGCCAAGATTGAAGCTGATGACATTTGAAACAAGCATTTCCGGGGTTATCTCCGAAACTTCATTCCTTGGGGTTATCACCAAGGTTGGTGGCTATTCCCATGGTTGGGACTGAGACTGGATACCTCAGGGTTATCTCTGAGATTAATGGTTCTTTCCCGGTGTGTGTTCCGGTATTATATATGCAGGTCTCGGGGTTAAATCCGAGGTTGAAACCGTTACTCCCAGATTGCGATCCGGGGTTAATGCTGAACTTCTGGTAGTATTCGGTGTGGATTTGGATTATCTTTCAGGGTTCTCTCTTAAAAGACGAATTTGTCCTCCTGTAATGTTAGTAACAGTAGTATAGAAAATTTCGAGTGTCTACAGATGCCCATCTTTATTATACTCATGCATGGCGATGCATGGGTAGGATAAAGAATCCTAGACACTTGAAATGCAACAAGATAAACATGGTGCTAAGGGTAGCAACATGATGCAAATGTATGATGCATGTGTACGGGGTTGTGGCCCAATATGTTGGGGATGGTTGCTGGTACCCTGTTGCTTCAACTGGGGATTGGCAATACAGACCAGATCTGATGTACAAGCCGAATCTGTTAGGATATTGGTGTTGGAGTTATCACCAAATTCCTGTGTTCTTGATAACGACTTGATGCTGAAGGGGTATCACTTATGTGTAAGAGATCTGTGGGGATAAAGCATGATCTATTTGAGGATGTGTATAACATATTCCATCATCTATCCTCTTGGATAATGTTGACCTCTCCTGGTTAGTATCGCCAGAATATGTCATGATTCTGTTGGATTTACTGCCAACAACAAATGCTGTCAGGGATGCCTGACCTTCGTTGACTTGTGAATCAACGGCTGAAACATCCTGTGGGATATGCTGTCAAGGTTGTTAGGCATTTACTGATGTGTGAATCAACGGCTGAAACTTTGTAAGGAGATCGTCAAGGTTGCTTGACATTTACTGACGTGTAGATCAATGGAGCATTGCATTGTGACCCCCGCCGGGGATCCGCTAGGGAATATAAACATCTGGGTAAGAGACCCTCGAACAACTCTATAGCTCTGACAGGTTTAAACGCTATCGACTGAAATGATGTCAAGGTTGCTTGACCTTCATTGATACGTGTGTCAACGGCTGAGCATGCGTTGCTACTCCCGCCGGAGATATACGTTGTAACCCCCGTCGGGGTCCTATTGGGGACTCATAAGTACGTATGAAAATACCGAAAGGTTCTCAACGCTTTGATGGGTTTACCTTCGATCGGCTGAAATAATGTCAAGGCTTCTTGACCTTCGTTGATAGAATTGTCAACGGATGAATGTGTTGTAACCCCCACCGAGGATCTACATTGTAACCCCCGTCGGGGATTCACATTGTAACCCCCGTCGAGGATCCATGTAGGGTAACTACCCGGAGTCGGTGGCATCGGACCTATATAAGGTATTGTCGAATGTGATTTGTGACAACTAAGGTCACTGAAAGAGTATACCTTATGTTCAGGCGACTATCAATGAGTGATGTGTAGATTCAAAGTCTCATCTGAGAAGACCAGGATTGTATGTTGTTTTTCTCAATCGCATGACATTTTTATTCCCGATTTGACCTTTCTAGCCCATAAGAACTCCGTTTCAACTCAAATTGGACCAAGCCGGAGGGGTGGGACCCACACAGAGGAGCCGCAGGTGCACCTAGGTGGGCATGCGGCTAGGCGTGGATGATAAATCCCAGCATGCTTCACTTCACAAATCACTTTTAACTTGTTTCACTTTAGAAAAACCGCGAGCCACTTCCAGATTTGCTGTGTTCGGGCTGCTTTCTCTAAATTTTGTCACCGTACAAGTGTTCTACACTATTCTGGTAATGCATGCATGTATTTTTTTCAGTTTCTGTCCATTAGATTGTGAGATATTGCACGAAATGCATCTAAACACATAGTAGTGATTATATATGCCCAAATGACTTAATAAAAAATATTCAACATAGTAAATGTTAGTATTAAACCATGATGAACATAATGATGTGAAAAAATTTGACTTCTGAGAAAGTCAAATTGGCACCTTTTTCTGCTATTTTTTATCCTATTTGAGGTCCAATGAACAAAAGGTAGAAAGGCAAGATACTCCTAGCATTGAGGTTGGCCTTATACATGATGAGTTTGATTTTTAATGCATATATTATGTATATGACTTTGGGGCAGGTGTGCTACTGAATGGCCACCTAGACATGCCTGTGCGCATGTGGATAGTCCTATTTTCAAAGGGGACTATGGCGAAATTTTTCAAAATGTAGGCATTAGGTAGTCATGCATTCTAACTCTATTATATATTAAAGTAAATGCATGCATGCATATAGTCATATAATGCATTTCAGAAAGCTCCAGGTAAGGCAATACCACACCCTTTCTTAGGTGATTTTGAGACTTGTTGTCCAGATATTATGGATTCGGATCAGCCGAGCAGTTCTTAGAGGACCGCCTCTGGCGTACGGCGGAGGGCTTCTGAAGTGCCTCATCCCCGTTCTGTCAGACAGCCTCGTCGGTTGGTGGAGGCAGTGATTCGTCCCGTCCAGGTAGAGGTTCCAGATGTTGAGGACGAGGAGGTGGATATTGAGGATCCCGCTCCTGCTGTACATATCCCTCGCAGGGAGTTTCCGAGCATCCAGGTGGTGAACCCAGAGTTTCTAGGTGATTTGGGTAGACACCCATCGATGTACTTGCATGCTAATGAGGCATGACGTTAGACTTTATCTTCCTTCATTCCTATTGATGAGGATTAAAAGGGTCCTGAAGTTGATCTATGCTTTATACAGGTTCCAGGTTTTACACAGCCTCAGGGGAACTGGTTTAGCATCCACTCCATGTACCAGGAACTTCATCCTGATTATAGAGCAATAGTGCATGAGTGGGGATTTGGGCATTTTTCTCTATCCTTCCCCGCCGTTGTCCCTGGGGTTACCTCAGGGCATTGTCTGAGCGATGGTTTCATTAGACTTAGTCACTCCACATACTGGATTGCGAGGTGATGATGACACCTATGGATTGGAAATTTATCACAGGTATGGAGATTGGAGGGGATCCAGTTCCTTGTATAGCGAATATCACCCCTACTGCCGTCTGGTCCTTGTTAGGAGTTTCGGTGGGTGCGCTCAAAGGTAGGACTGTCCGTTCAGGTCCTTTGAGCGTAGATGTTATGAGCGGGCTATTGAGTGAGTCCATGCCTGATGATGTCAGGATCAGGGATTGCGTTCTACGGTGATTGTTCCTGATAATCATTCGAGGCTGGTTCATAGCAGATAACTTTTCTACGGTATCTTTCGCTCTGGTCAGCGCCACACGTGATTTGGACCGTATAGGAGAGTACGATTGGGCTCTTACACCTTTCCCTATTTCCTCCGGGGCATGCATCTGCGCTCACAGGGTTTGACCGAGGCTTGGCTAGGTTTTTACCTGTTTCTGCTGGTGAGTATTTCTCTTGTCTTTTCCTTTCACAGGTTAAGAGTGTTTACTGATAGCAGATGTTTTGCCATTGTGTTGGCAATTTTGGGCCTATGAGAGGCTTCCATGTTTGCATCCTGTGAGTGTGTTAGGCTTAGATACCTATCCACGAGGACGACGATGGCATCATTCTATTTTTCCAGAGGTCCCAATATCTGAGGGCTTCACTCATTCCCGTATGCAGCTGGAGTTGTTGACAGCCGACGCCATCACATGGCTTCTATATTCAGGGGATCATTTGATCATCGGTTTTGAGGATGGACACCCTACTGGGGTAGAGTATTTGATTTCCACCTGGAGATTTCCTCTTTTTACCGATGGAGGTTAAGAGCTCTATTTAGGAGAGCGTGCTATTAAGAGCACCACATGGGAGATTCGTATACCGATCTTGCCTCATGTTACGCATCATTGACCTGTATCACAGTCACCCGCCATTGATATTCCATTGTTGGGAGTTGACATTTTTAATTTATCTGAGGGTCCATGTACTCAATAGATATTCCAGCGCTGGTGGCTCCCTCGCACTATTGGTGCCCAATCCCATGCCACACAGTTTGTAGGGGACATGGTTCCTGGATCATTGATGTTGACGGATTGGGTAGCTTGTGTATGAGCTCCGACCTATATGACACAGATTGATAGTTTGACCCGGTAGTTGGATCGAGCACAAATATTTATTCGGCATTTTGGCATAGATCCAGCAGAGGTGGAGACATTTGTTCCTTCCAGCTCAGGTGTTGGCCCCTCAGACGCCCCATTTGATTTTGCCGGCGCAGATCCTCCCCTTTATAGGCCTGACATACCTGTTGATAGAGATCTAGTGACTCAGGAGGAATTACATCAGGTGGATAGGATTGAGGATGTGGACATCGAGACCATTGTCTTTTTTTGATGTGTATTCTTGTTATATCTTTTGATAGGCCTCTGTTAGATATTGGGTGGTTGTTCCCCATTCTCGCTATATCTTTAGATAGGCCTCTGTTAGTAGTAGGACGTTTGTGCCCCATTTTCATGTACTGGTAGATGTATAGAGTTGATGTATTAGATGATGATATATTTAGAAATGTATGCACCATTTTTTTTCATTCCCTATATCATATTGCCATCCATTATCTGTTATGCATGTATCATGTTATGCTTATGTATGTATATCCAGAGATACTCGGTATTGACCCCTGATGGTCTTATGACATGGCCCGCACAGATGTCTTCTTCGACAGTTAGCTGTATAGATCATATTGCACCGTCAATGGTGGTATTAGGTATGCGCTCGTGGTACGATATCATGTCACCACTAGATAGGGTGACTGTAGATCTATTATTTTAGCATACCATGACCCTTTTGGCATTTCAGGTTCCTGCAGGATTTGTAGATGGGATGCTAGAGCATTGGCTAGCTGATAGGCAGGTATTTCGCTTTGGCACCCATGAGTTGACTCCTACTCTAGAGGAGTATGCCCGTTTAACAATGCTGCCCCTAGACCGACCTTGCGTACACATGGCTTTGGGAGACATGAGTAGACGATTCATGACTCTCACCGGATTGAGGCGCAGAGTGGTGCATGATGAGCTGACATCTGGCCATGTGATCTCTCAGCGTTTTCTGTGTGACAGATTTGGTGCGGAGGATAGCTACTCACGACATTCAGAGGATTTCACTGTGTCGAAGGATCATTGGCGTTCGGCCAGAGTTGATGTACTGATACTATGTGTACTGTCAAACGTGTACATGTCGCGATACATAGATGAGATAGATATAGGCGTTATCATGGTGGTGAGAGCTCTCAGGGAGGGTCGTACCATTGTACCTATGATCATGGCAGAGACCTTGCGATCAGTGTCCTACTGCCGTACTTACCCGTCAGGTGTGTTTACAGGGAGTTCGGTCATGCTGTATGTGTAGTTTATATCACATTTGCGACCAGTTGGTACCTTTAGACGGCACGAGTATTGTTTCTCATTGAAATTGTTTCACAATCTCTTCTTTCACCTTTAAACTCCACTCAAGTTTCAATCGCCTGAGCTTTTGCTTGATCGGCTTAAATCCCTCTTTAATGGGAAGGCGATGAAGGACAATGTTAGTGGATAAACCCACCATGTCTTCATGAGACCATGCAAAAACATTCTGGAATTGTGTTAATAGCGTAACCATGTCATTCCGTTGGTTTGGGGTAAGGTCTGAACCATTCTGGATTAACTTATGGCTTTCTAAGGTTCTGAGATTGAAAGAAGTGGTTTGATCAAGGTTGGGTTTGGGTTTGTCTTTGACCCATTCTTGAATTTCTGGAGGCACCTCAATGTCATCCTGGGGATCCATCAAGGTTGAATTCATCTCTACATCAAAGGTACAATCCTTGTGTAGGAGAGGCATCGTATCCGCAAATACAGTTACATCTAAATTCAGAGTCCTGAAACAAAATATGCTTTCACTTAGTATATATGAAATACGTTGATCATACACAGTGTTAGCATATATTGGAAAAATAAACTGCTAATAATGTACCGAAAAGTAAGTAGTTATTGTATCTACAGGGCAGAAAAGAATTTTTTCCCGCTTTACCCTTGTCGACCAAAGCAAGGAATGTTGTTCCAATTGTTAAGGGTAAAGTCCGGGTGGACCGCAGTGATAGAGGGATTGTCATCATCCTCCTTGTCTTGAATGATGGCCATTACATCAGGGCAATCATCATCTAGGGTGTATATGTTGGTATGTTCATCATGGACGATGATGCACATGCCCGACATTATTCGGACAACGTTTTCCTTGATTCTCCGCTCCTTTTTTTCGATTGCGGGATCTGGAATAACGATTTTCTTTTCCTCCACCGGTTTCGACTTAGGAAATAACATGGCCATGACATTGGTCGGCACCTTTACTGGAGGTTATGTGGACTCGAAGTTTGAAGGCGAAACCAAACGCCACACGGTTGAAGCCAAAGGAATCTGTTGATGCTTATGAGGATTCCTATGACTAGAGCTAGCAGAATAGCCTAGTCCAGTTGTTCCAACTTGCTTGGTTAATCGAATGGGGTACTAGATACCCTGGCCATCTTTACCCAACCCTTATCCTGGCTTATAACCCAACGACATCATTTCTTGAGTGGCTGACATCACCTCATCAGAAATGTGGGGTTCGAGCAATGGTGCTCCAATAGCGTGGTATTTGGTGTTGCTTATTTCCAAAGCATGAAAATTGACTGGTTCTACGTCTGCATTGGCATTGATGAACGGTATATCCCCATGCTGAGGAATCTCTGGTTCAGCGTTGACCGTGACCAGGCTATTATTGATAATGTATTTCAGTTGTTGGTGAAGGGTGGAGGGGACTGCCCCTGCCATGCGGATCCATGGTTGTCCCAAGATCAGGTTGTATCCCAAATCTATCTTGAGCACATGGAAGGATACGCAGAATGTATGAGGGCCAATTTTGATTGGCAGCTCAATTACTCCAACCGAGTTACGGCGGGCTCCATCAAAAGCTTTGATGATAGTATGGCTACTCCGAATTTGGTTGAGATTGATATTCATCTTCACCAAGGTGGCATATGGGCATATATTCATAGATGAACCTCCATCTATTAAGACACCAGCGACCATATATCCGGAGGAAAAGATCGTAATGTGCAACGGTTTGTAATGACCAGTCCCTTCGGGTGGTATGTCATCATCAGTGAAGGATATCACATTAGTGTTAAAAATGTGATCAACCATGTGTTGAAATTTTTCTGTATCCATTGATGTCGAAAGATAGGCTTCTTCCAAAACCTTTAACAAGACCTTCCGGTGATTCTCGGAAGTTAGGACCAAGTCCAAAATTAATATTTGTGGTGGAGATTCCTTCAAGCTTAAATCCACCGAGGCTTCGTTATGACCCACAACACATAGGAATTTTTCAATCTTCTCCATGGGTATTTTCCCCTTTGATTTGGTGGTGGGGTTCATCACCCGATGGGGAAGATACAGTGGATTTTCCTTCAACACTGCAGCAGTGGTATGTGAGGTGGATCCTTCACCTTCTCCATAATTCCACGGAACCTTGTGCAAGCTAACAATAGGATATTGTGCTCTGTATGGCAAGTTGATTGGCTCGGGAGCGGCCACTTTCAAAGGATTGCTTCCTCCTTTGAGCTGAATTATCGGTGTAGTGAAAACAGTATTAATTCCTTCACCTTCAGTAGATATAACTTTTACCACACTTTTCCACTTATTAGGGCCTGCATTCTCACTTGCTCATAACATAGTGTCGTTATCTGCAAAGCGCAGTACACCACTATTGATTAGATTTTGAATAAGGTGGCGGAGTGCCCAGCATTCTTCTGTGCTGTGACCGCGAGACTAGGAGTGGTATTGATATACTCCATCAGTGTTGTACCATCCCGAAAGGGGGTTGATTGGAGGTAGAAGGCAACTGATCCTACCTTCATTGATTAACATGTGAAGGATATCCTCTATGGGTTTGCCCAAATAGGTGAATTCCCGTTTGTTGGCGAAATCCCGATAGGCTTTGGCATTTGCTCTCTTCATCACTTTGCCTTCCAGCATTTCATTTTTTGAAAGGGATGAGGGAATATTCATGATGATTGGTAGGAGACTGTCATGCTCCTAGCTGATTAATTACCGAGTCACTTGATGCTGATAAGTCACCAGTTCCACCAATTGCTCAATTTGTTTACAGAGAGCTTTCATCTTTCATTCCATTGTGAACTGGAACTTAGCATAATCCCATCGGTCGTCACCATCTTTGATGGTCTGGGGGAGTCACAGCTGAAGTTGGAACTCTGTCCACTGCTCCAATTAATCATGTTGACCTCTTCTTCTTTGTGTTGAGGAAGAGGGTTATCTTGTACGTGAGGCTGATCGGGTTTGGTGACTACGATCTGTCAATTATCTATTAAGTCAGGGATCTTGTGTTTCAAGGCCCAACAATCCTGAGTATCATGTCCAGGTGCCCTGGCATGATAAGCACATTTCCTAGCAGCATTGAAACCTCGTCCATTAGGGCTGGCTGATACCAAATGTAGTAACCCAGAATCCGGGCCCCAAATCGCCGCGGATCCGGTACACTAGTTCTTTCACTAATCGCGGAAGATATAAACATAATTTGTTTATACATTACATTACACACTATTTTCCCCAAAAATGAGTAACCTTAACTTATTACACAATTCATAAGTTATCTAACACAGAACATTATTATCAACTATTCTATTACAAAATAGCTGCATATATTACCCCAAGCTGAACTTGGTATTATCATTCCTATCGATAATTCCTTTATTTAAGAATCATATATATTCTCATTTAAAAATAAACCTTCTTTGTCTATTCAACATTTCAAACTGTACATAGCTGACAATTACATTTGAAAAATTATCAATCATAGATCTATATCATTTCTAAATCAAGAAAATGTATTCAATTTGTGCATCACACAATCTTCATCATCCGTATAGCAAGTAATATTGCCTAACATCATTAACCTGCAAAAAGTTTGTGTTTGCAAGATTGAGCTCGACAGCCCAGCAAATTTAACAGTCTATCATGTTTCACATAGCACACAATTCCATATGCACTACATTTACTTTAATATGCATATCTGCATGCAACATATATTCTTTACTATGCATATCCTATATGCATCAATAATTCCTTACAAAGTATACATTCATGCATTATACATTTTTAATTTATCGAGTTACATCATACAACATGTAATCACATATAGATTGAGTTCCATAACCCAATTAACTTAGTCATATTTTGTCTTTTAACAATTCATAGAGCATGATATGTAATTTAACACATAACCACATTCCATCCACAGACATAATAGAACTGAAAAACTTGCCTGAACCGTTGATTACCGCAACGCAATTTAATTTAATCTCTCACGAAAGACCTATCAGTTATAAGATTGATCTTTTAATCAGTATAACATGCTTTATTCCATAATACTATCTAATACTTAATCAAATATTAGATAACAGCTTAACACATCAATTTTGTTATCATCCTTTGATAATTATTCAATCACTATATCATATCCCTTATGATTTATCACTTGCTCTTTATTTCATAAGTTATTCATTAATATGTAATAAGGCAAACACTAATCTAGCACCCTGGATTCTACATCTAACAACCAACTTTAAAATTCAGCAACTTGGATTCCAAGTCCATCAATTTAAACCTCAATCCAGCAAACCAGATTCAACACATTTTCAATATAGCAAACTGTATTCTATATTCTTATCACGAAAATATCAAATCTGTGAATTATTCTCCTATCCTTTGGTCAAACATATATACATGTATTTTATGCATAAAAATTATTTTTCTACAATTTTCCAACATCCTTTGGTATTTTTCAAAAATTAATTTCTAGTGCGTAGCTTAAGAAATTAGCTACCTCGTGCTTAACTCCAGAAATGCTCATCTTTTGGCATAGCCTTATATATGGTAACGTGATGTTCCATTTTAAATTTCATGGCAATCGGAGTTGTAGAACTCCGTTTATAGTGATTTCTGTCGGAAAATCACAAAAATTAGAACGGTCATAACTTGATCATTTTAACTCGGAATCAGCTCATTTTTGGACACGAGCTACATATTATCATATATTTTCATTTCCCAAAAGCCTGGAATTTTTCGCATTAACTAAATGTCCAAAACAGCCCTCGGAAAATTTTGGCCAGAAACTTTTTGCACTTTGGCAGTTTTGGAGTCCTTCACCAAAACTTAAATAAAACGAAATATGAAACTCCAATTAATGATCCGTCACTTTTATTAGATTCCTATCTTTCTGAACTACAGTTTTCATCTATCACAATCCATATTTGGACATGTTAAGCTCCCGGAATTTAGCCCGGAAGTGGCTGTTACAAAATTGTCCATTTAACAGTTTTCTTAACTTTGTGTAATTTGGGAGAAATCCCATAACTCTCTCCTCCGATGCCGGATTTAGTCTGTTTCGGAGTCTATGGAAATCTTATTGAGTTTACTACAACATATCACAAGTCCAGAATTTTGAGAGCACCCTAACAAGTCCGGAATTTTCTGTTTAGGGCAGCAGTCCACTAATTCATTTAAAACAAAGAATCTGTTTTGATTCTTCTTCTTTGATTAAACTTATCAACACTAAAAATTGCAATATCTAACCATAAATTATCATATATCATGTAGATCTTCCCACATATGATTCAAAATCATAAGTTCAATACTTGATCTAAAACACCATATCAAAACACTTTTTAAAAGTTTAACTTTTCCGAAAAATTTCCATTTTTCTATTCCTTTGATTCCAACCAAAATCAACACCCAATATTGATAGATCTAAACATGATACACTCATCCACATGTATATACATGGTTCTTGAGTTTAGAAGCAAAGTCTCTTATTTCATCAAACAAGCCTCAAACACAATCAAAGTCAAGAAAAATTTAGGTTTTCTATCTTTTGAAAACCTATCCTCCACTTCATGCTATAGATCTAACTTTTGATCCATAAAAGAGTTGGATCTAAACATAGAACACCTTTAAACACCAAGATCTAGGGTTATAACCTCAAGATCACAACTTCAAGTTGAAAAAAAATCAAATCAAATAAAAAAGAAAATTAGACTACATAAGTGGAAATTTTGTTATACCTTAGCTTGATCTTCTTCTCCTACTACAACATGGAATGGATCTTGGTTTCATGAGAGTCCAAATCTCCTCTCCCTCTTCTTCTCTTAGAGTGGCCGAACTTCTCTCTCTCTGTCCCTCTCTCTCTTGTTCTTAGCATCTTGGAAGGATAAAGAGATGAAAGAAAGAAAAATATAAGCTAGACTTTTATGTAGTTTTTTTTTTATCAAATGACCACACTCACTCTCCTTCTCCTATAGCAAAAACCGGCCATGTGCCTTGGATTCTTGATCCCACTAATTCTCCACTCATTCACTCTCTTTTTACTCCCTTTAATTGCCAAGATGTTGCTTGAAAGAATTGCTAATGTGTTGGACAATCAAACAAATGGACACATAGGGGGAGTTGTTAGTAGTTGGTCACCAACTAAAGTGAGCCATTAATACAACATTCATTCCCCCCCTTATTCCTTCCCTTTTGGCCTGCCATGTGCCTTAATAATGCTCCCAATTTACTTTCTATTTTATCTCTTAATTGATTTAACAAATGTCCAAAAATTCCTCTCCCACTTGGGCTAAAAATTAAGTCATTCCTTTAATGTATTGCTTGATCTCTAATTAACTTCTTTGGCCAACATTTGGCTAAACATATACATAGTCCAATTCCTTTAATTCTCATCCAACCCAAATCATTTACTTAGGATTTTTACTTCCTCCATTAAAACACCAATCCTTGCTCATTAACATTTATTTCCTTAACCCAATTAGACTTGCTATAATTAGGTTATAAAATTAATCATTTGAGATATATAGAATAAATCTCCTAGAATTAGCAAGTATTCTAAATACCAAAATTCTCTTTTTCCATAACCCTTGAGTTATTAAATCCTTCATTCCTAATATATATAATTAGGGTTACACTAGTTCCTTTTGTTTGTTTATATAATAAACAAATATAAACCATCACCTAATGTTCATATTCCTTACACACAACTTTTTAACCCTTAGGGTTTAATACTCCGCATTAGGATTCCTAAATTAGGGTTTCAAATTCTCGAAACTCAAACTAGGGTTTCCAGAACCGATTTCTAGGGTTTCTCATCAGACATTAGGGTTTTCTAACTTAATCACCATATTCATATCATGAATTTAGGGTTTCGGATTCCCGAAACTAAAATTAAAGTTTCTGAGCGTACCGTTAGGGTTTCTAACAATCCGTTAGATTTTTCTAACTTAATAAACGTATGATTAACTTAACTTTAGGGTTTTCTAAAGTTATAACTTATCTGATCAGTCCTTGATCTCAAATCATTACGGTTCACATATGTAACCAAATATACCGACTAGTATTCACTTCGATACTTATCCTTGATAATTCTTCAAAAGAATTTTAAATGTACCATAATTTTATACCTCATTACTAGACTATCACTTACAGTCTATCACATAATTCAAGTCTTATCCAAAACTTTTGAAATTCCTGGAATTTCATTACATAACTGCCAATTCCATACACTTATTTCCTGTCTAGGTCCTAATATTGAACCTTAAATTAATCATTTAAGATTTTAATAAATTCTCCAAATTCTCGGGTTGTCACAGACACACTCCATCAGTGTTGTACCATCCCGAACGGGGGTTGATTGGAGGTAGAAGGGAACTGATCCTACCTTTATTGATTAACATGTGAAGGATATCCTCTATGGGTTTGCCCAAATAGGTGAATTCCCGTTTGTTGGCGAAATCCCGACAGGCTTTGGCATTTGCTCTCTTCGTCACTCTGCCTTCCAGCATTTCATTTTTTGAAAGGGACGAGGGAATATTCATGACGATTGGTAGGAGACTGGCATGCTCCTGGCTAATTAATTACCGAGTCACTTGATGCTGATAAGTCACCAGTTCCACCAATTGCTCAATTTGTTTACAGAGAGCTTTCATCTTTCATTCCATTGTGAACTGGAACTTAGCATAATCCCATCTATCGTCACCATCTTTGATGGTCTGGGGGGAGTCACAGATGAAGTTGGAACTCTGTCCACTGCTCCAATTAATCATGTTGACATCTTCTTCTTTGTGTTGAGGAAGAGGGTTGTCTTGTATGTGAGGCTGATCGGGTTTGGTGACTACGATCTCTCCATTATCTATTAAGTCCTGGATCTTATGTTTCAAGGCCCAACAATCCTGAGTATCATGTCCAGGTGCCCTGGCATGATAAGCACCTTTCCTAGCAGTATTGAAACCCCATCCATTAGGGCTGGCTGGTAGAAGAAGATGCGTAATTTTCTTCAGTGCTGTTAGAAGATTATGAATGTTCTCGAGGGTATCCCCTATGGGTGTAAGCACTTGATGGCATTTGACTTCTCCACCTTTTGGTACTGGAGGGTTTGTAGACTATGCTAGAAATGGAGTGTAGTTTCTACTTTGAATGGGCATACTTTGATTGCCTTTTTGTCCCTGTAGTATCAGGGAAACATCTTCCTCTTTCTTTTTATGGACCCTCCGGGGGTTGTTCCCATAATTTCCAGATTGAATGTGATCAGCAACAGCTTTGAGTGCGGCTAGGTCTTGAATCTTTCCTAACTTCAACCCCATTTCAACCATCTCCCCGTGTTTAACCATTTCAGAAAATGGTTTGCCGATGCTGGCTAAAACTCTCTCATAAAAGGGAGATTCTTGTATGTCTATGAATGTCATGACCATTTCTGATTCTGTAATGGAAGGACTAACTTGGGCAGCTAGGTGTCTCCACCTTTGGGCATACTCTCTGAAAGACTCATTAGACTGTTTTTTGATCTTTGTAATTTGATACCAATCGGGAGCCATCTGAGTTTGAAAACTGTATTGAGTGAGGAAGGTATGTGCTAGCTCTTCCTAATTGTGAATTTTGGAGTTGTCTAATCTTGTGTACCACGAACGGGCTTCTCCAGTTAGACTCTTTTGGAACAATTGCATTCTGAGTTTTACATCCTCTGCATAGGATCCCAGTTCTCCAATAAAGACTTTTAAATGTTTATAAGGATCCCCTAACCCGTTATGTTTTTAAAAGTCAGGAGTTTTAAATTTTTCTGGATAGTGAACACCAGGAAAAATACGTAGATCAGCATATGAAACACTCCTGTGTGTTCCAATTCCTTTGATAACGGGAAGGGTCTCTTCTACTTGGAGGACTTTCTTTTTGATGTCACCATTGTCTGGATCTCCAGTTGGATGGGCAGCATCCTGCGTTTTGTTGGTGGTATGCAATTGTGGCTCTGGTATGGTAATGACCGAAATTCCTCCTTGTGTAGAGGGCTCAGTATGTACGGGTATTTTCTGATCATGTGTAGACTGGTGTAATTCTTTTAATAGAACAGCCAAATCTGTAATCTGTTTGCTTAACCCGTCGAATTCTTTGCAAGAAACTGGATTAAGTTCAGTCTGGTTGGATGATGACATGATTGACTGTAGGCCTATTGCCTTTTTGGACTTTAACTGAGTAGTAGGTCCGATTGATTCCCTGCGAAAGACTGACATAGTTTAGTCCTTAGGGAAGGTGTATAATGACATGCTATGTGATGTGTCCATTTTAGGAATTTTATCCTGCAAAACGGGTGTCAGCTGTACGTAGCATGTATGTGGACATATTGCTTCATATTTCTCATTACATGGAGATAGATATGGAATGAAATTACAAGTAATTGTGTTTACAAGTAATTGAAATGAGGGCATGAAGAGACTTTCCTTCGTTTTGGGTTTATAAGAGGCTGACATATCTTAGGTTACTCTCATGGATTTTTGGCATGAAGGTTCCCAAATCATCGCAATCTACTAGACGGGAAGTTAATCCGGTCTTTGAACTGAAGGGAATTTGGGTGGTGCCTTTCCTGTGCCTCAGAGAATTAGTCTTCTCACGAGTCCAATAATCAAACACCGACGGGATAGCCTCCTGGTGGAGGGACCACACAACATACATTCACATACATCGCGTCTCACCGTATGAACTGATGACATGTGCAAAGCACTAATATCATAAGCAGTTTATAGTGTGAAGCACTAACATCACACGCAGATATGATGCAAAGCACTAAGCTCAAATAAGACATGCATTCTTAGACATTCATCCAATGTAAATGCAACATCCACACACAAGCAGATAACAGTTTTGAAAAGATTGTAGTAGCAGGTTAAGTACTCTTACTGGAGGTCGCCAGCAGAGTCGCCGCCTGTCGACATCGGGATTTTTGGATGTCCCTTTCCTTTACTTGTTCTTTGGTGTTCTCATTTTAGGTGAGATTTGTTTGAAAAAACAAGTGAAAAAGGTCCGACATGTTTAATGTCGACGATGGGACTGTTAAGAGTTGACAGTTGGTTTTTTAAATGGTTGTACCAACACAACCGAGAAAAGGTTTGCACATTGACCTAGTGATGTGACACTGATATACGGGTCGACGAAACTGAGATTCATTTAGGGTCCGGGGACTTGGTTATGTGGGGGGAAGGTGTTAGGCACCCCCCGACATCCGTGTTACCACGGTAACCGCCTCTTTTCAAGAAACTATTATCTGAGTGTGTGTGGGGGGGGGGTCAATGTGCTGTTATATGAAAGTTGTACGAGGCCTCTTTCGAACCTATATACACATGATTTGAATTTATGTAAAAATTCAATTTTTCGCAAGATATGGCAATGATGTTTAATAAAAGAGGTTTTTCAAACCCTGCTGCTCAATAGGTATTAAGACCTTTTATACTCCCATTTTTATTAAGTGATCGACTTGATTGATTTTATTTGACGAATGCGAAGCATCCGTACAAAAATAATATGAAAAAATAATGCCGACTTCCTCATGGGTATGGAAACCATCTGAGGAAATACAGACATCGCAGAATAATTTACAAGCTGCTTACAGCTGAAAATGTCCATCATGGGAACCGAATCTAGATCTAATGAGATGAATCTGTGATCACATGATTCCTAGGTGAATAGAATATTGCAATTTGTATAAAAGTAATAAGCAGCTATATATATAAAAGCGGTAAATATATATATACAGATAGGATCACCAACCACGAAGCACCTCTATGAGGGATCAGAAATATAAATAAAGCTGTAGATACGGTCAACCGCCACGAAGGAAACTCCAGGCGGGACAGAATGTAAATAAAGTTGTAAATGCGGTCAACTGCCACGAAGTAAACTCCAGGCAGGACGAAATGTAAAGAAAGCTGTAAAAACTATCAACTGTCACGAAGGGAACTCCAGGCAGGACAAAACAAATATATATATATATATATATATATATATATATATATAAGAAAGCAATAAACGCATAGGATGTAAAATCTAGGCTCATCGAATATAGTTCGACCACAGTTCATATATATAAGTATATATATATATATAAAAGCGAGTAAACGCACCAGACCGAAGTCTAGGCTCATCGAACAAAGTCCGACATACAGTTGATATATATATATATATATATATATATATATATATATATATATATATATATATATATATATATATATATAAAAGCGAATAATCGCACCAGACCGAAGTCTAGGCTCATCGAACAAAGTCCGACAGACAATTAATATATATATATATATATATATATATATATATATATATATATATATATATATATATATATATATATATACAGACAGGATCAGGTAAGGGAGTCCGCATTTTGTTAAAATGCGGACTTTTTTTTTTTGATTTTTTTTGGTTTTTTTTTTTTAAAACAACTAAAAAAAAATATTTAATATTTTATGGAACTGAAATTTTTCCATAATATAATGTTTTGGGCGTGTTTTAAATACCTATACCAAAAAGTGGTGGTACAGTCTGCCCAGACTGTACATACATATGTTTGTTATACGTACCCAAATCACATCCAAAACACTGTATTATGAAAAAATTTCAAATCCATAATTTTTTATTTATTTATTTTTAGTTGTTTTAAAAAAAAAAAAGCAAAAAAAAAAAAAAAAAAGGTCCGTATTTTGATCAGGTGCGGGAGCCCGCACCTGATCCGCTCCCATATACAGACAGGATCAGGTAAGGGAGTCCGCATTTTGTTAAAATGCGGACTTTTTTTTTTTTTGATTTTTTTTGGTTTTTTTTTTTAAAACAACTAAAAAAAAATATTTAATATTTTATGGAACTGAAATTTTTCCATAATATAATGTTTTGGGCGTGTTTTAAATACCTATACCAAAAAGTGGTGGTACAGTCTGCCCAGATATATATATATATATATATATATATATATATATATATATATATATATATATATATATATATATATATATATATATATATACAGACAGGAAGGAAACCACGGACCGAAGTCCGGGCAAAAACAAACAACACGACTCTCAACGTGTAGAAGGGTGTGTGCAAAGATGAAAAGAAAGACTCTAAAGTGTGTGAGAAGGCTTACAGCTGACTGATAAAAAGGGCTTCTATATCTTTAGAGTGGGTAAACACTGGGCTTTTATGGGTACAAAAGAGGCTATGTATGAGCTCACAGGTGTTTGAAAGTGGGAAAATACACTGTATGGCGAGTGCAGAGCAAATTTTGCAGGGTTTCCCCGTCTTTTTTCTCTTAAAAATCAGCACCCCAAGCCTCTTATTTATAGGCAAAAGGTGCCGCAGGTGTACCTGCGGCTCAGCCGCGGGTGTACCAAAGGCGGGTTAGGTCGGCCCGGTTCTGTCGGGTCGGGTTGTCTTGAAGTACGTGCACTCAGGCACTATAATGTCCACTCAAATTTTGAGAAGTGCAATTCGGGCATCCGTTTTGAGGTATTCATGACCTATTTCAGACCGCCGTTGTCGATAGTTGTAGGATGGCATAGGATTAGAGTTTGTACGATGTCTTTGAAGATGGGATGATGCCCTCCGGTCTTCAAGCTTCAACTTTCATTCGTTACCTCGCACAATAGTCACTCGGAATTGGTTAGCCTTGTGGGACATTGTTGCGTAGAGACGAGACGTGGCATCGTGTTGGACGAGATGGCGATGTTGCCCCACACCGGTGTTACTGCCAGATTGGGCCGATAAGCAGACGTTGCTCAGACTTCGCTGAGATTGGACTGCTGCATTTGTTGAAGATCCTCATTGTCATCTCTGAGGTGTGCCTGTCTTCCCGATGTGATTTCCGTGTTGGCACAATGTATTTTGTTGTGAGTGCCGAGATTGAATCTGATGGAATTTGAAACAAACATTTCCGGGGTTATCTCCGAAAATGCATTCTTTGGGGTTATCACCAAGGTTGGTGGCTATTCCCATGGTAGGGACTGAGACTGGATACCTCGGGGTTATCTCCGAGATTAATCGGTCTTCTCCGATGTGTGTTTCAGTATTGTATCTGCAGGTCTCGGGGTTAAATTCGAGGTTGAAACCGTTACTCGCAGATTGCGATCCAGGGTTAATGCTGAACTTCCGGTTGTATTCGGTGTGGATTTGGATTGTCTTTCAGAGTTCTCTCTTAAAAGACGAATCTGTCCTCCTGTAATGTTAGTAACAGTAGTACAGAAAATTTTGAGTGTCTACAAGTGCAGACAACCTTTATGAGGTGGTGGTATTGGAAAACGTAGTACCAGATCCGAAAAAGGTGGAACTGACGAATAGTGATTTAGACACTAAAGTTGGAGCTGATCAAGTATTAACAAAAGTACAGAATCTGAAGAACAAGGTTTCTTATCTAGAAAAGTTGTGGGAAATAGAAAAGCTACTAAATAACCAATTGCGAAAGGTGTTAATAGAAACTATGGAAGAACAAGATAAGCTTAAAATCCAAATTGATCAAATGGGAGCCGGAAGCAACAAATCATGTGCAGCTCCGAGCAAGAAAGTGAAAAGAAAAATAAAAGACCGTGACTTAGGAAATAAGTAGGATTAGTAGTGATTATGTATGTTTAATAATGTAAGGGTGTAATGCAATATTCTTAAACTTTTGTATAAGTTATTACAGTAATTCCAGACTTTTGTGGTCACAAAGGGATAACAGTATATGTTATGTTATGTAAAGTACTTTGAATTGATGGATATGAATCTATGTTTGATTAATGGAATAAGTTTTGTATAAAACTTTGTGTTACATGTTAAACTTATACAATAAGGTTTAGAATTTAAGTTAAATGTATGATTTTATGTAATCAGATAATGTCGCCAAGACGTCAAACACGAAATCAAAGGGCAGAAGAATTTGTCAACAACACTGAGGGACAACAGCAAGACCCAATGCAAAACTTTGCGAACATGGTAACTGAGACTATGCTGCAGGGAATACCAGCCGCAGGGAACCGACCAGACAATTTTTTTGCAAATTTTAAAGACTTCAAGGCAGCAGGACCACCAGAATTCTGGGGAACAGCCGACCCTATAGAATCCCAGACATGGGTTAACGAGATATAAAAGGCGTTCGTAATTGCTAGGGTAGATGAGGGGCAAAAGACCTCTTTTTCCACCAATATGATGAAAGGGGAGGCGAGCTTTTGGTGGGAAGCAAATCAAACGAGGGCATGAGAAGGAGTAGTTACTTGGGCAAGGTTTCAGACTTTGTTTCTCGAAAACTACCTCTCAGTTAGCATGCAGGCTAGGATGGAGGTAAAATTTCTGGAGTTAAAGTAGGAGAACATGATTATTGCGGAGTATGCAGCAAAGTTTAATGAGTTGGCTAGGTTCGCTCCACATCAAGTTGATACGAAGGCTAGGAAGGAAAGAAGGTTCGAGCTGGGATTAAAACCCTGGCTCTACAATAAGGTGGCAGTGTTGTAGATCAATACTTTTGCAGCACTCATGGAAAAGGCTATCATAGCTGAGGAAGGGAGTGAGGTCATGAGCCTCTACAACAAGGAGAAAAGGAATAAGGGCAAGCCAGTAGGAGCGGTGAAGGTGGAAACTAATAGTGGGAATAGGGGTGATAAAGGAAAGGGAAATTATTTTGGGAATGTCCAGGTGAAACAGGAAGGTGTGAAGAAGCAGGTAGTTCAGTGTGGGAAATGTGGGAAGAATCACTTTGGTGAGTGACTGAAGGGTAAGTTTGTATGCTACAAGTGCGGGCAGGAGGGCCATATTTCTCTCAACTGCCCCAACCCAAGGATGAACAGTGGGTGTTTTCTGTGTGGGTCGATGGAACATAAGGTGAGGGATTGTCCAAAGAAGAAAATTGAGGCAGGGAGTGTAACCACGGGAAAAGGCAGCGGGACTATGGCAATAACAGGACCGACTTCAACCAACAAACCAACCGCACGAGTCTTCAATATGACGGTCCAGGATACTGTGGCAGCTGGGAATGGAACTCCAGGTATTATTCGAATAACTTTTATTATCGTGTATATATTTGATTTTCCTATATATAGCAAATTATATTATAAAAAAATTTTGAAGGTGGAATTTGAGTTCTTTTAGAAATCAAATTTCTGTTTAATCTGATAGACAAGCTTTATAGTGAATAGTTAAAGATCAGTTCGATCAAATATGATCGAGATCTACTTGTAATGATTGTGTATGTTATGTACCCCTGTATGAGTTTTAAAACGGTGATTCCGGGGACGGAATCCTTATAAGGGAGGATGAATGTAATAACCCGATATTTTCTATGTAAATAAATAAGAAATTTTGCATATAATTTTTTTTTATTTTAAAGATTGGAATATATGCGAAGTAATGTGTATGTAAATATGTGATAAATAAAATTTATTTATTACATGAATAATTTCAAATAATTTTATTTTAGAACTATTGATCATTATAAAGTATATACTTGTAATAATAAATTTTATAGTATAAATTTCTTTATAATTTATTTTCTATGAAAATATGATTTTTATATTATTTAAATAATATATGAACTGATTATTGGAATTATTATAATTACTCTTTTATTATATGAATTTTAGTTCAAATTATTTAAGTTAATTATTTTTAACTTAATTAATAATATTACATATGAAAGATAAATCAGATATGGAATCCAAACCCTAAATTTGGGTTTTGATCGAGGAATGAGAATAATAATATAATATTCATTCTATTCTGATTTTTTAGTGCTATAAATATGTACAATATATGAGTAGACTGATGTTGGTCAGGCAATTCTAGTGTATCACGACAAACCCTAGTAACACATGTCATAAACCCTAATTAGAAACTCAAAACTGGAATTTAAGATCGGTCAAGAATGGTGTTATATGAATTAAGTAGCGTATTATAGAATTTCAATTAATTAGGAACCTACTTAATATTTAAAAATCCTAAATTAAAATTTGAAACCTAATTTACTAATTAAGAACCCTAATTGCAAATTTTAGAAACCCTAATTATTATTTTAGCAAATTGAATTGTTAATTTGAGAACCCTAATGATGTTAAGGAACCATAATTATTTAAAACCCTAAATTCTATTAAAAACTATAATTTAATTTGGGTGTTTTAAATTAAAATTTTATTACACTTTAATTTTAATTTTTTAAACCCTAGTAATTATTTGGGAAACTTTAAGATGTAAAATCTAGTGAATAAATCCTAGATTCAAGCACATTGTACAAGAATGCCCTTAAAATTAAAATACAAATTACCATTTTTACCCTTTTTATCCCATTTGGTGAATTATTGTTAGCCAAATCTAGCAATATCTTGCTAACCACTCTAGTCTACCTAGCAATGAGCCTACAAGCTAAAAATCTCAGCCATGTGATCAACAAAGTTCATTGCATACATGTTTTACATATAGATTAAGAGAGAGAAAATGTATTATTGCCTCATTTGTGCATCAAACACTTACCCATATTCTCTCAAGCTCAGACCCACGAATTCTTCTAACATTTCAGTAACTAAAATCAGCCCCACCAACTCACATAACAAATTAGAAGCATAGAAATCAGATTTGTTCACTTAAAAGTATGAACCCTAAAAAAGAAATCTGACCTTGATATGCATGTTAGATGTTAGTTTTTTTGTGTTAAACATGTAGTATGTAGTATATAATGATAATCTGGGTTGCTAGATGTTAGATTCATAAAATCTAGAGGCTCAGATTTGAAGTTTTAAAAAATCTGGAAAACTTTATTTTTGTGTCTGACAATCGAATGACAGGTCTGGTAGATCTCTATCTGTTAATGATTTTAGTGTTTTTAATGTTTAAACATGTAGTGTGCTATTGGTCTTCAATCTAGAACTTGTAGTAGTATCAGATCATGCTTAGAATGTCATATAATCAGGGTCAAAGGTCGTTGACCGACCATGACTTTCTAAAATCTGGAAAACACAAAATGTGCCCAGAACAGTCTGACAACATGTTCATAGCCCCAGATCTTTCAGTTGTTTGTTGTATTGTTCTTCCTGTTGTAATATAATTGTAGTATGTTATAAGGACTTCATTTTTATGCTTTAAAACCTCCGAAACATCAAATATATTTAACGTAGTGGCTTGTCAAAGTAGGTAAAACGATCACGTTTTCTGTTTTTGGGTAACCCAGAAAATAGATGAACACTGATCTCTGACTGCCTTTGATCATCTTAAATCTGCTTGATCTGTTGTTGTTATATTTGTTATATATAATAGATCTATAGTATTACATGTTAGCTACAACCTGGAATCAATAGATCATATAAAGCAAACTCAAAACGCGAGATATAAGTATCCAAAGTAGCATACTCGTTATGTTCTTCATTCTGGAAAAACCCAGAAATGAAGAACAGACTCTAACACGATTTTCAGTGACTCAGATCTTTCTTGTTAATGATGTTTAGACTTGGAAACCGTTTCCATCATGTACCCTGTTAGTTGTACTTCAAGGCCCGACGTTCAGAACACATTAACCTTGAAATTATTTCATGATAAAGGGCCATAAAAGACGTTGACCGACCACGACTTTATTTTCTGGGTAGCCTAGAAACGTTAAGAACAACTCTGACAGCTTGTTCTTGAGCTTATATCTTGCAGATGATGTATGTTTTGACCATGGTTGTTGTTAGATTGTGTAGTATTACATCAGTATTATAATATCTAACCATTAACTAGACCAGAAACACATTACCCAAGGAATGATTGGTGGTCAAACAAGCAAGCTCGAGCACTGACTTTGAATGCCTGAGTTTCTCAAGAACACCTAAGGTGACACTTACTGTCGCCAAAGGGCTTTAGCGACAGACTTATTATAATTAATTAATTTAATTTCTAAAAATCATTTAAAAATAGTAAATAAATTCTGAAAATTACAAAAATACTTTTAAAAATTATTTTAAGTTATAAAAATTAACTTTTAATAATTTGGCATATTTTTCATAAATATTAATATTTATTTGGATATTTTTGGTATTTAATTTTATATAAATTAATTAGAAATAATTTTATTGTATAAAAAATCATTTTAAATAACAATAAGGTAATTAATAATAATTTAAGTTACAAAACATAACTTTTAATATTTTAAGATAAGCTTCATTAATTATTAAATATTAATGATATTAGATTTATTTAGAAATTATATTACATAAATTAATTAAAAATGATTTTAATATTATAAAAATGATTTTAAATTAAAATAAATAATTTAAAATTATTTGAAGTTATAAAATATAACTTTTGATATTTAAAGATAAATTTCATTAATAATTTAATATTAATGATATTAAGTTTATTTAATAATTATATTAAATAAATAGTTTAAAATGGTTTTATTAAATTAACAATCATTTAAAAGGGAAATAAATAAATTAAAATTTTTTTAAGTTATAGTCAATGACTTTTAATATTTTGATAAATAATAAATTAATATTCTAATATTAATAGTAATTATTTAAAAATGATTTTAAATATTTTAGAAATCATTTAAGGATAATATTAATACTTTAAAAATATTTTAAGTTATTATAAATAACTTTAATATTTTGGCAATGGTTTCATTAATAATTTAATATTAATTAAATATTAAGGATAATAGAATTAATTAATATTTAAATCATTTAATACTGATTCAGATGTTTGAAAAATCATGATAAATTATAATAATTATTTAAAAATTATTATAAGTCAATTAAAAATAATATGACTAATATTTTCAGTAATTGAACTACAGTATAGAGTTTTAGACTAGATAAATACCCGATAAAGTCGTCGCTACACTGAAATTGATCTGGACTTATATAATTGGACTCGATAAGTGTTTGTTTGTGAACCAATGACTGTTAACATATGTGACAATGTGATTAGGTTATGTGCATACTGCAAATAGCAATACTATGTGATATGATATAAAATTCTAATCGAATGAATGATCTTATTATTGATAGGTCGCTGTATAAAAGATTAATCTAAGTTGTGTTATTGTAAGCAGCAACTCAGGCAAGTATCCTACTTTTGCATTTACTTTATGCAATGGACATGAGTAAGAAAGTTTCATAATTATATTATCATTATGTCAGATTATTAACTCTATTGTTATCAATTTTGTATGAAATCTTTGAATTCATACAGTTCTTAAATTATTCGATCATTGTTTATCAACACAATATTACAGTATAATTCAGATATTTATTCTGTTCGTTAATTCCTATAAAGGGTTATACAAGTGTCCCCACTTGGATAACCATTGTATTTAATCACATATTGATACATACCTATTGAGTTTCGGTATGTATACATTAATTAAAAGTTGTCTAAGCTACTTGATCTAGCTAGACATAGATTTAGAAATATTGTTGAGCAAGATAGAACTTTATTGTATCCAACCAGATTGTTTGGGTTCGGATTCCCGACTAAGTATGAACATCCCGAACATAGGAAAATTTTGTGCACCTAAGGTGGATAGAGTGAACGATAATATTGTTCTTGTATGTAGTATTGATTAATACAAGGCATAACAGGTTGATCAGCCCCCGTGCCCGTAAGTTATGACGGTTTACAGATGAATTTTTGTTTAACCTTTTCAAAAATAGAAAATAATGTTCATAGTATGTTGACTAATCTCTAGTTATAGTCAATACATAGTTTCAAAAATTTCATATGGAAGTAATATTTTGTTATTATTGGTTCAGCTTACTTCACAACTGTTGATTCGTTATAGAAGTGTCTTTCAAAGAAAATATTTAATTCTTTCAGCTAATATATATTGTTGTTATTACTTTTTGGGCAATCAAATGCTCATTCTTTCTTTAAATTTAAATGTTTTCAGCTAAGTATGATCAACTAGAAGGTTCATGCAATAACAAAGGAAAAGGAAAGTTGTTCAAATGAGTTTTATAATATTCTATGTAATAGTTAAAGTTTATGAAGACAATGATATTTATTATCTATGATGTAATGATTGTTTAAAGGTCGCGTACCTGGGATTTAGACTTTGATATATGTAAATTAAGTTTGATATTTATATTATTATTATTATTATTATTTGTATTATTCCGCTCATAGAAATGGTATTGTGGAGCACCGAGTTCGGGTTTCAAGTACTTAAATTTGGGGGCGCCACAGTATTGATTTGTGGTGACTCAACGGTCTCATGTGCTCCATTGCTAATCTCAACATTCTTAGATGCCATTTTTAAACACTGACACAAAACAAGGGTTAATTGATATGCCACGTATTATCCCTATATTATGACCGACCAATTAAATAACAATTAAACTTAGGTATGTCATACTAGCGAAGGAATTACCCGTCTCTCCCCTCCTAGTTCTAGTCTCACATCTCAGCCAGTGATCATATCCCTAAGCTTTGATACCAACTATGACGCCCCCGAAATAGGTCTACACAACTCATCTTGAGTAGCCAAATACATGGTACAAAATTTAAATACAAACTTGTTTGATATAGTACGACAAAACGTAGCTGAGAGTTTCAACACAGATAATGTCTCATAGAGAGTCTACAAACTTAAATAAAGTCCTCATTATAATTATTATCACACTATTTCACATAATAGTGAGGACTACTATAGCCACCAATCTGGACCGTCACTCCGTTACACGACTAGTCCCAGCTATATTCTCATTTCCTGAAGAGAACAATGAAAGCAAATGGTGAGCTCAACTTGCCCAGTAAGAAATATTATGACTAAGATAATGCAGAATAAATTATCGTTAGCCTTCAATAGTGTTAAACTGATAAAATATAATAAACATCAAGTTTAACTGCAGCGGAATAAGCAATCCCTTAGAAGAGACAAATAGAGCATGATATCTACTATCTTCTATTATTTAAAAAGTTTATCAACAATTTTATCGCTCAGAATCAGCTTAATAAATAATCCACATCATCGAATCATCCCTGCACTACCGGCCAAGGATATTCATTAGTATCACCAATGATCATGATCATACCAACAACTGTCCATCAATGAACTACGGGCCAATGATGACTTTTACCACATCATTTGTAACATTACGGGTCATGATTATACTAAATAATCCCTGGTCATAATCATACCAATCAACAGCTCATCTATGCATTATGGCCAAAGATGACTTTCATCACAATACAAGAATGAGGATGATGACAGTGATATAAGAATTCAATTTAAATAATAGCAAGGATAAATTTTAAAAATTTATAATTCAATTTATCCAGAATTCAATAATGTCCAATTTGTCAACATGATACTGCTTTGTGGAGTAAAATTCAAGAATAATATTGTACCAAAAATAATTTAAACAGAAAGGAAATTAATTTTTATCGTTAATAGTACCCCGTGAATAGTAACCGAGTAAATAGTACCCTGTGAATAGTACTTTAGGAATAGTACTTTGAGAATAGTAACCTGTGAATAGTACCCCGACATGAAAAGATTAAAATTTATCAAGAATGCTCCGAATAATATTTCCATGAAAAGATACTAGATGAAGCGCAAATATCAAAGATATTCTACTAATTTCATGGAGTATAGAAGCAATATTTATCAACATAAGTGTAGAATTAGAAATAGGAAACCAAATAATATTACTTACATACTACGAAGTATGGAAGAAAATATTATTTCTTACGAATATTGAACAAGAATAATATCACTTACTAATACGAAAGAAATAATACCCCTTACCTTAGTAGGAGATTGAATACTATAATAGTGTAGTAATAAAATACTCTTCTTCCTCTCTTATTCTCTCTATACTTTATCTCTCTATATCTTGAATGAATTAGTGAAAAATGAAGAAATGAGTTTGTATTTATAGGCTTGGTAGAGTAAGGGTAAAATAGTCTGTTTGCCCTAATTTATGACATCATCGCTTACATCATCAATCATATAACATCATCGCTTACCTCATCGTCCGATGACATCATCGCTTACATCATAGAAATTCAAATTCAATTTGTTCTCTTCCGCATCCTTTTACTTTTATACCATGAATATACTATAATAATGTTACCATTCAAATTATAAAAAGCATACTATTATATAATCACATCATACTACTATAATGTAATATTATAATAATATATTTGAATGAATTATTTTATCGAAAAAAGCTAAAATACCAACTTTCAACAAATGTCATATGCTAAAAATTCCTCAGTTTAAATCCATATTGAATAAATATTTTCTTATCATATATATCAAAAATTAATTATTCACAAATAATATTACAAAATTACAATATTTACAACCAGGTCGTTCCGAGGAAAGATGGGGCTTTCTGATAAGGATTTCTCCCTATTGACACGCAATTAGGTGACCAAACCCCTTTCCTCGACAGGACTTTCTAGACATTGTCTACAAAACCCCAACTTTTTGAATAAAGATGAATTTTCTATAAATATTATTTTTGAATATTATGGAGTGAAATTTGTTATAATGTTATAGTTCTGGGTAATATTTATAAATTTTGCAAAGTACGCAAGTTGTTATATAATATTCGATTAGTCGGGGAATATTCGTGTTAACAGAGAATATTCGTACAACGGCACAATCATTGGTGGACCCCAAAATGGAATTATTGTCGGATTGAGAAAACGACAAAAATACTTTATGAAAATAACGGCGGAAGTTTTACCGTTAACCGTTGAAACACCCCGTGTTAAAAGTACAATAATATGCGTGGTTGCATAGTAGCACACTGTATTAATTATTGATGCTTACGTGATAAGTCACTAAGTTTTGTTGGTATTATTAATGTAATAATACAGAAAATCTTTTTATATAAAACATAATAATTTTATAAAGTTATTCTATAAACAGAATATATTATATTCTATTATGCATAGTATTGCATAGTGTCTCTATAGTGTTTTGCATAGTAAAATCTTTTTATATAAAACAAAATACTTTTATAAAGTTATCTATTTTATTAGACAATAATTAGAATATATTATATTTTATTATGCATAGTGTTTGTATAGTGCCTGTATAGTGTTTGCATAATAAATTTTTTTTTTAAAGTTATTCGTATTATTAGATTATAAATAGAATATATTATATTTTATTTAAAATATTTTGCTTTAAATATGGACCGTCAGATTAAAGTAATTCAATCTGGATTGTTCATGAGTTAGTTACTATGCAGTCCATTTTTCTATAAATAGAAGCTCATTCCTTCATTATTTTCTTATGAATTCACTGAAACTCTAGAGAGATAAACTATAGAGAGAAAGAAGAAAGTATTCTGCTACTTCACTACTTATATATCCAGTACTCTTCTTCTTAAGGCACGGAATATTATTTGTTCTACTCGTAAGGGGTCTTATTCTTTTGTATTCATAAAGAGAACTTATGCTATTCCATTCTTTGTTATTCTGTTGGAATAACCTGTATACGTGGGCTACCCTATACTTGGTGACATTCTTCTAATATTCCATCTTTATTATTATTCTGTTGGAATATCCTGTTTGTGCATTTACGCCGGACCTGGTTCCGTCTTTATTATTATTCTGTTGGAATATCCTGTCTGTGCGTTTACGCCGAACCTGGTTCCATCTTTATTATTATTCTATTAGAATATCATGTCTGTGCATTTACACCAGACCTGGTTCTGTCTTTATTATTCTGTTGGAACATCATGTTGGTGCGAATTTCACCTAACCTGGTTCTGTTACTTATTAATCTGTTGGAATAACCTTTCTATGCAAAGTACCTTATGCATGGTGATTTCTTTTGTTACTCCATTCTTTATTAAACTCAGTTGGTTAAAGTTATGACTTCTATACTTCATGAAATTAGTGGAATATCCTTGATAATTAAGCTTCATTCAGTATCTTTTCATGGAAATATTCTTCTGAGCATTCTTGAATTTTACTCTACAAAGTAGTATCATGTTGACAATTTAGACGTTATTGGTTCTTGGACAAATTAATTCTTGAACTTGTTTTATTGAATTCTTATATCATTGTCATCATCCTCATATTTATATTTTTTGAAAGTCATATGTGGCCTGTAGTACATAGATGGACTTGGTATGATTATGACCAGGGATTTTTCGGTGTAATCATGACCATAATGTTACAAATGATGTGGTAAAAGTCCTCATTGGCCTGTAGTGCATTGATAGACAGTTGTTGGCATGATCATGACCATTAATGAATACACAAATATTCTTGGCCCGTAGTGTATGGATAATTGTGGTCGTGATACTAAAGAATATCCTTGGCTGTAGTGCAGGGGTAATTCGATGATGTGGATTATTTATTAAACTGAGTCTCAGCGATAAAAGTCATGAAAAACTTTTTAAATCATAGAAGATAGTAGATTTTATTCTCTACTTGACTCTTCAAATTGATTGCTTATTTCTGCTACAGTTAAACTTGATATTTGTTATATTGTATCGGTTTAACACTGTTTAAGGCCAATGATAATTTATTCTGCATTATCTTAGTCATAATATTTCTTACTGGGCTAGTTGAGCTCACCCTTTCTTTCACTGTTTTCTTTAGAAAATGAGAGCTGGGACGAGTCGGGGAATGGAGTGATGGTCTGGATGATAGTATTAGCTAGTAGTCCTCACTATTCTGTTAAATAGTGTGACAATAAATGTAATGAGGACTCATTCTGAGAGTGGATATTGTCTAGAAGACAATATTTGTATTTAAACTCATAGCTCTCTTGTTGTATAATTAAGATTGTATTTATGTTCTGTACTATGTATTTGGTGACTCAGAATAGGTGATGTATACCTATTTTGGGGGCGTCACAGTTGGTATCAAAGCTTAGGGATATGATCCCTGGCTAAGATGTGAGACTAGAACTAGGATGGGAGAGACGGGGAATTCCTTCGCTAGTATGACCTACCTAAGTTTATTTGGTATTTAATTGGTCGGTCAAAATATAGGGATAATATGTTATATGTTAATTAACCTTTGTTTTGTGGTAGTATCTAAAAATGACATCCGAGAATGGTGAAAATAGCAATGGAGCACAAGAGACCGTTGGCTCTCCACATATCAATAATCAGGAGAATGTGCATTAGGAAGGCGACAATCCTCATGCAAACAACAACACTGACCAAATGATGAATGATGGATTGTTCAGAGGCTTTATGAAATTCATGAAACATCAGGCGAGAGCGGCTCCTGTCAAAAATGTAGGTGGAAACACTGGAAACTCTCGGACGGTCACTGTTAAACAGTTCAAGGAGCTGGGACCACCAGAGTTTATTGGAGAGCCAAAACCACTTAAGGCGGAAGCATGGATAAAGTAGATCACCAAGATATTTGATTTCTTGGGATGCTCCGAGGAGAAAAAGGTCCCATTCTCCACCTTCATGTAGCGTGAAGAGGCAGATTACTAGTGGGAATCTGTAAAACGTACCCAGCTTTACGCACTCAAGATGTCTTGGGAAAAGTTCCAAGAACTATTCAACGACAAGTACTTTCCCGAGAGTATTCATCACATGAAAGAGGTGGAGTTTATCAAGTTGGAACAAAACAATATGACCGTATCGTAATATGAGGCTAAATTTGTGGAGTTATCCCAGTTTGCATCCCATTTGGTCGATAATGAGGAGCGAATGATGTGAATGTTTTTAAGAGGTTTAAAACCAGAGATACGTTAATATCTTATTTCTCATAAACTGTGTTTTACTCAGATGTTGTAAATAGGGCTCAGTTATTAGAGCACGATAACGAGTCAACCCAACCAAGAGAAAGCAGCCGGCAGCATAAAAATACCAGTGGTATCAGTCATCGAAGCGGTGACAACAAACGTGGAGGGAATTAACATGCCAGAAATGATAACCACTTCGGTGGTAATCATGGCCAAGACAATAAAAATGGACATTTCAAGAAAAGGAGATTCAATAATGATGAAAAGATGTTAGTACCAACAACTGCGGTTAAGGAAGGAGAACGACCACCTATCATATGCTTCAAATGCGGAGGGGAGGGACATATCAGTCTAAACTGCGCGATGCCATCCAAAGCGTGTTATAATTATGGTAGAGAAGGTCACCTAGCCCGATTTTGTCATTCACCGAAGACAAGTTCAGATGGGATGGAGGAACCAAAGGCCGTCCCAAAAAAGTCAAAGCTGGTGGTGCAAGGGAGAGCATTTGTCGTGACCTCCCAGAAAGCAAGGAACCCAAACGAGGTCATCACGGGTAAGCTTATCATAAACTCTAGCAAAGTCTATACCTTATTTGATACCGGTTCTACCCATTCTTTTATTTCTCCTACTTGCATTCAACGATTAAATTTGACTCAGAAGAAATTAGACTTTGACTTATCTGTGAAAACTCCATTGGGAGAAACCTTCATTACATCCACTGTTTATAAGTCTTGTTTGGTTGAAATCGGTACCCTTACATTACTTGTCGATCTTATTTCATTGAAAATACTTGTATTTAATGTGATTCTAGGGATTGATTGGTTAACTACTCATCATGCAAAAAATTGATTATTTTTGTAAGGTTGTTAGCTTTCATATTCATAACCAACCTATTATGCGAATTCAAGCAACCAAACCATTAAAATCAATCACTGTCATCTCAAGCCATAAAGCTATTCGTTTATTGAAAAATGGATGTCAAGCTTTCTTAGCTCATGTCACGGATCTAAACAAAAATACGTCAGTTTTGAATAATATTTCTATTTTTAATGAATTTCCTGACGTATTCCCTGAATAACTTCCTGGCCTACCCCCAGAGCATGAAATTGAATTTTGTATCGACCTTGAACTCGGTACAAAACCAATTTTCAAAGCCCCATATCGAATGTCTTCTATTGAACTTTAGGAGTTAAAGACTCAACTGTAGGAATTATTTGACATTGGCTTTATTTGTCCTAGTACTTCTCCTTTGGGTGCTCCTGTTCTATTCGTGAAGAAGAAAGATGGGAGTATGCGACTTTGTATTGATTATCAGGAGTTAAATCATGTCACCATCAAAAATAGGTACTCATTGTCACGTATTGATGACCTATTTGACTAGTTGCAAGGAGCAAAATTCTTTTCAAAGATCGATCTTCGTTCCGGATATCACCAATTGAAGATTAGAACCAATGACATTCCAAAGACGGCTATCAGAACTCGGTACGGGCATTATGAATTCCTAGTCATGTCCTTTGGATTGACTAATGCTCCTGCTGCCTTCACAGATATAATGAACCGAGTATTCAAGGAATATTTGGATCACTTTGTGGTCATTTTTATTGATGACATCCTTATTTATTCCAAAAGCCGTGAAGATCATGAGCAACACATGAGTCCTATACTCCAAAAGCTTCGTGAATACAAGCTTTATACCAAATTAAAGAAATACGAGTTATGGCTTGAGGACGTAGCATTCCTTGGGCACGTGGTATCAAGTCATAGAATATCTGTTGACCCAGCAAAGATTGAAGCTATTCAAAGCTGGGAGAAACCTAAATCAGTGGCTGAAGTACGTAGCTTTCTCGGCTTAGCTGGTTATTATCGGAGATTCGTAGAAGGGTTTTCTCAAATCGCTACTCCATTAACTCAGCTGACTCAGAAAGATACAAAGTTTGGTTGGAGCGAGGAATGTGAGAAGTGTTTTCAAGAACTCAAGAGGAGACTCATTTCAGTACCTGTTCTGACAATACCATCTGGTTCGGAGGGATTTGTCATCTACAGTGATGCTTCGGGCAAAGGGTTAAGATGTGTTCGCATGCAACATGGGAAAGTCATAGCCTACGCGTCACGACAACTCAAAGAATATTAGAGGAATTATCTTACTCATGATCTAGAGTTAGCAGTTGCTGTCTTCGCACTAAAGATTTGGAGGCATTACTTGTATGGAAAAAAGTGGAGATCTTTACAGATCATAAAACCCTCAAGTATTTCTTCACTCAAAAGGAACTCAATATGCAACAACGAGGTTAGCTTGAACTGTTGAAAGATTATGATCATACCATCCAATACCATCCTGAAAAAGTGAACGTGGTAGCTGACACATTGAGTAGAAGATAATATGCGGGTATGAGTGCAATATTAACAACGCAAATGCCCATTTTATGTGACTTGTAAAGGATGGAAATAGAGTTAAAGACTCCAAAGACCCTTGTGATGATGGCGAACATACGAGTAGAACCAACTTTAATTGATAAAGTTAAAGTTGTTCAAGCTACAGACCTAGAGCTGATGCGTATGAGGAAGAAAGTGCAAGAAGGTGCTATGCCGGAAGCAAGAATAAATGAAGAAGAAATACTTCGAGTCTACTCCAGACTTTATGTTCCTAACGACCCTGATTTAAAGTATAAAATCATGATGGAGGTGCACAACACATCGTTTGCAATCCATCCTGGGAGTACCAAAATGTATCATGATCTTCGACTTACATTTTGGTGGGGCAATATGAAGAGAGAGATAACGTTGTTTGCCTCAAGGTGTCTAACGTGTCAATGAGTCAAGGTGGAGCATCAAGCACCAAGAGGTCCATTGCAACCACTTGAAATTTTAGAATGTAAGTGGGAGCACATTACCATGGATTTCGTTACCGGTCTTCCTAATGTTTCTCAAGGTATAGATGTGATTTGGGTAATTGTTGATAGATTGACCAAGTCTGATCATTTCTTACCGATACGAGAAACTTATACACTTGAACGTCTTGCTCGTATGTACATAAACGAGATTGTAAGAATGCATGGTATGCCAGTATCCATAGTTTCTGATCGGGACCCAAGATTCACTTAACGATTTTGGGTTAGTTTGCAGAAAGCTATGGGCACAGATTTACGATTTAGCTTGGCATATCATCCTCAGATTTACGATTTCCTTATCAGTCAAAACATTTTTCTTAGGCTCGTAATAATTTTCGGATAATTATTACCATTTATCAATATTTTTCAATCCTTAAAACCGTATTTAAATAACTTAAATACCACATAATACCTTAATCATTAATATTTATTTAATATAAAATATTAATGAAAACCATTTCATATCATTATAATATAATTATAATATCACAAAGTATTTTTAATTCTTTAAAATCATAATTTTATGATTTTTAACCACTTAAATCCATTATTCGATAATTGATATTAATATTAAAATATTAACATTTTCATGCCAAAATATCAAAAGTTATATTTTATAACTTAAAATATTTTTCTAACACTTAAATCATTTTTATATGATTTATAAAGCATTATTTCTAATTTTCCATAATTTATTTAATATAGTTATTAAATAAACTAAATATCATTAATATTAAATTATTAATGAATTTTCTCACAAAATATTAAAAGTCATCAAAAATAACTTAAAATATTTTCTTATACCATAAAATAATTTTTCATTATTTTTCATGAATTAAAAACTATTTTAAATAAGTTATTTAATATTATAATTAAATAAATAAATACCATTTATATTCCAAAAATAATAAATATTTTCGAAATATACTCAAAATAGTTAAAAACTATTTTTCAGACTTCAAAATAATTTTTCATAATTTATTATGTATTTTTAATAATTAAAAACCATTTTTTTCTAATTTTAAATTAATTTCCGAAAAAATAATAATAATCTGTCGCTAAAGGCCTATAGCGACACTTTCTGTCGCTATAGGTGTTCTTGAGTGTTCTTGACAGTGTCCGGGTGGGTAGGTTTGACCACGTTTAAATCATTGATCACAAGGTTTCTGGTCAATCTATGACATCGAATGTGTAGCTGACATGCAACACTACCATTATCAGTTTTTATATAGTTCAAACAATACCTCAACTAAGAGATCTGTGACCTTAAACTTTCTGACAACACTATTTCTTGAAAATTCTGGGTTAATCAGAGTTGAGGTACCTACTTTGGATCTTTCTAGCTTGAAATATGTGTTAGATTTGTGTGATATAATGGTCCACACTTGTAGTAGAGATACCAAAGAGAAACTCTAATGCATCAGATCATCCTATAAACATCATATGCTCAAGATCTAACCGGTCAAACGGCCTGTCAACAACTGTTCTTCAAAAATCTGGAAATTTCCCAGATTTCGTCAAAACAGTCGGTCAAAGCAAGTTTGACCTTAATTTCCTGCTATTCCAGTTAAGTTATAAGTGACCTAAAGGCTATAATGTGTAGTCTACATACCAGAATACAACGAATCAACAAAAAAGTGGCCAAACAATCAAATTACATCAAGATCAAAAGCTTCAAAAAGCTTGTCAGGCGATCTTGGTTTCTGGGTTTTGCCCAGAATTTCATAAAACGTGAATGGTCAACGAGTTTTGACTGCTCATATCTTTCGATCTAGACATGATATGAAGTTGATTCAAGTCTCAGATTAAAAAACACTTAGCATACTATAGATCCATAACATAAAACACACACAACACTTAACACACACGGATCTAGAAGACCTGACATTAGGCTGTCAGTCAACATTTTCCAGATTTCCAGATTTCATAAATTGCTAGATTCGAGCATCTAGATGTTATGAATCCATGATCCAACAACCCAGATCTCTAATTGACACCTTATTACACATATTAGAACAACAAATAACAACATTTAAAATAAGATCAAGGATTTCAAAAAATTTAGGATTTTATACCTTTTTAGCTTGATTTTTGATTCTTCCCCTTTTGATCTCGTTCTTGGAAAGCTAAGGAATGAATTCATCTTAACTTCTCACTTCTTTTCACTCTAATACCCGAAAATCTAGAAAGAGAATGGTCTTGGCCATTTTTAAAAAGTCAAGTGAGCTTTTCTCTCACTTTAATCTACTTATTTTGATGCAATGAACTTGAATTGACACAATGGCTGATTTTGAGCTAGATTTGCTGGATTGTTATGAGTCGCCATACTAGGCTTAGGTTGTATCTAGGGTTGTTCACCAACCCATAGATTTTTCAAAGATTTGCAAGCTATTATAATTAATACACAAAAAGGGGCATTTTTGTATTTTCCATTTTTTTCTAGGATTTTGCATTTGATGAAACCCTTAGGGTTTGGGGCATTTTAGGGTTTAGATTTTAACCCTTAACTTTGCAAAAATTTAATTTCTAAAATTTTCGAATTTCGGTTATAGAAAATTAACATTTTTAACTTATAATTAGTATTTACTAATTATATTAAAATTCCTTAATCATACTTTAAATCTTACTAATTAGGATTAGTATTTCCTAATTAAAATTGCTAATTAAGCAATTAGGGTCAATATCACGGATTAGAGTTTAAAACCACAAATTAGGGTTTTCTAATAGAAAATAATTTTCTAATTTTAGAAATTAAATCTCGTAATTAGATTAGGGTTTCCTAATTACTCATAAATTAAAATAATTAGGATTAGGGTTTCCTAATTAACATTGCTACTTTTAGCCATTAAATCCACCACTGAACAATTAGGGTTTCTGACGGAACAATTAGGGTTCCAAAAATTGAAAATTAGGGTTTGCTACTTAATCAACCTTTTACCCTAATTAATACTTAATTAATACCTCATAAGCATTATAATTCTCCGTTATATTCCCAGATTAGGATTTCATTTTATCAGAATCTGAAATCAGGGTTTTCAGATCTGGTATTAGGGTTTTCTAATAAACAACTAGAATTTCCAGTACTTCATTAGGGTTTTCCCTAATTAATTACATTTAACCTTGTACATACATTGTCTTCCAAATCTAGGGTTTTCAATATTCGAATTAGGATTTCGTATTTCCCGAAACTGAAACTAGGGTTTCCAGAACCGATTTCTAGGGTTTCTTATTAGACGTTAGGATTTTCTAACCGAACGCTGTCGTTCTTAATATATACTTAGGGTTTGTTACATATGTAAATTATCTGATCAACCCATGACCCTTAACCACATTCTGAACACATCATTTAACCATATACACAAAATATGTTCACATAAATCCTTAATCCTGAATAATCCACCTATATCCTTTACAGAATTTTGAAACCCTCAAAATTCCATTCCAATAACATTAAACGCATACAATTATTTTCTGTCTAGGTCTATTATTTGACCTTAAATCAATCATTTAAGATTTTCATAATTTGTCTAAATTCTCGGGTTGTCACAAGCACCGAGAACATCACCAATTTCAAAAGCTCCATACCGTATCGCGCCAGTTGAAATAAAGGAAATAATTATACAACTTCAAGAGTTATTGGATAAAGGTTACATTTGACCGAGTGTGTCTCCTTGGGGAGCACCAGTGTTATTCGTGAAGAAAAAGGACGGATCGATGAGGCTCTGTATCGATTATCGAGAATTGAATAGAGTAACGATCAAGAACAGATATCCATTGCCGAGGATAGACGACTTGTATGATCAACTGAAAGGAGCGAAATGTTTCTCGAAGATCGACTTACTGACCGTGTGACGCCCCCAAAATAAGTATACATCACCCATCTTAAGTCGCCAAATACATGGTACAAAATTCAAATACAATCTTTAATATACAACATGAGCTGTGAGGTAAATACAAGCATTGTCTTTTAGACAACATTAAAACTCAAAATAAGTCTTCAATACATTTATTGTCACACTATTTAACAGAATAGTGAGGACTACTAATACTATCATTTGGTCCATCACTCCGTTCCCCGACTCGTCCCAGCTATATTCTCATTTACTGAAGAGAACAGTGAAAGAAAGGGTGAGCTCAACTAGCCCAGTAAGAAATATTATGACTAAGATAATGCAGAATAAATTATCATTAGCCTTAAACAGTGTTAAACTGATACAATATAACAAACGTCAAGTTTAACTTCAGCGGAACAAGCAATCCATTAAAAGAGTCAAGTAGAGAATAAAATCTACTATCTTCTATGATTTAAAAGGTTTTTCATGACTTTTATCGCTGAGACTCAGCTAAAAAAAATAATCCACATCATCAAATCATCCCTACACTACAGGTCAAGGATATTCTTTAGTATCACCACGAATTATCCATGCATCATGGGCCAAAGATAATCATGTTTTCATCAACGGTCCTGATCATGCCATAAAACAATTCATCTTTGCACCCTTGGCCAAAGAGAATCCATAGCCATAATCATACCAAAAATTAACCATCAATGCACTACGGGCCAATGAGGACTTTTTCCACATCATTTGTAACATTACGGTCATGATTATACCGAATAATCCCTGGTCATAATCACACTAAGTCCATCTATGCACTACAGGCCACAGATGACTTTCAACATAATATAAACACGAGGATGATGACAATGACATAATAATTCAATAAAACAAGTTCAAGAATTAATTTATTCAAGAGCTAATAACGTCCAAATTGTCAACATGATACTTCTTTGTAGAGTAAAATTCAAGAATGCTAAGAAGAATATTTTCATGAAAAGGTACTTGATGAAGCGCAAATATCAAGGATATTCCACTAATTTCACGGAGTATAGAAGTCAAAACTTTAACCAACTGAGTATAATAGAATATATATGAAAATGCAAATGAATTTTCGCCCGCCATGCGGTAATCCATGTAGACAGATCATTTCCATAATTTAATAAGGAATGAATACGAAGGATCATTCACCATGCATGTGGTAATCCACATAGACAGGTTATTCCAACAGAATAATAAAGAATGAAATAACATAAGGATTCACCATGCATGCGATAGACTGCACAGACAGGTTATTCCCAACAGAATAATAAATAATGGAACCAGCTCTGGCGTAAACACACAGATAGTATATTCCAACAGAATAATAAAGAATGGAATAACAACAGAAATCACCATGCATGCGATAGACCGCATAGACAGGTTATTCCAACAGAATAATTAATGGAACCAGGTCAGGCGTAATACGCACCGACAGGATATTCCGACAAAATAATAACGAACAAAATAATAGAAGAATTTCACCATGTATGCGATACTTCGCATAAACAGGTTATTCCAACATAATAATAAAGAATGGAATAACAGAAGAATTTCACCAAGTATAGGGTATCCCGCGTATAAAGGTTATTCCAACAGAATAATAAAGAATGGAATAATAGAAATTCTCTTCATGAATAAGAAAGAAAGAATACCCCTTACGAGTACAACAAATAATATCCCCTACCTTTGAAAGAATAGTATTCCGACTGGTAGGGCGAGGATATACTCGAAGAAAACTTGTACTATGCTCAAAGCTTTCTTAAACTCTAAAGAAATACACTCAAGATTATAGAAGAAGAACTCTCTCTATAGTTTCTCTATCTAGAGTTTCAGTGATTTCGTAAGAAATAATGAATGAATGAGCTTCTATTTATAGAAGAATGGACTACATAGTAAATAATTCATGAACGGTCTAGATTAATTTACTTTTAATCGGACGGTCCATATTTAAAGCAAAATCTTTTAAATAAAATATAATATATTCTATTTATAATCTAAAAAAAATGAATAACTTTATAAAAGTATTTTGTTTTATATAAAAAGATTTTACTATGCATAACACTATGCAGACACTATGCAATACTATGCATAATAAAATATAATATATTCTATTTATAGAATAACTTTATAAAAGTATTCTGTTTTATATAAAAAGTTGTTCTATTTTATTACATTAATAATACCAATAAAATAAAACTGAGTGACTTGTCACGTAAACATCAATAATCAATATCGTGTGCTACTATAAAACCACGCGTATTACTGTACCTTTAACACCGGGTGTTTCAACAGCTAACGATAAAACTTCCGCCGTTATTTTCATAAAAATATTTTTGTCGTTTTCTCAATCCGACAATAACTCCGTTGTGGGGTCCACCAATGATTGTACCGTCGTACGGATATTCCCTGACCAGTCGAATATTATATAAAAACTTGCATACTTTGCAAAATTTATAAATACTACCCACAACTATAACATTATATCAAATCCACACCATAATATTCAAAAAAAATTATTCCGAGAAAATTAAATATTTATTCATAAAATTTGGGGTCTCACAGACAGGATATCATCAACTAAAAGTGTGGGATAAAGATATACCAAAGACTACATTTCGAACCCGTTATGGACATTACGAGTTTTTGGTAATGTCATTCGGTTTAACTAATGCTCCGGTAGCATTCACGGACTTGATGAATCGAGTTTTCAAGCCATACTTGGATAAATTCGTAGTAGTTTTCATCGATGATATTTAGATCTACTCGAAGACAGTGGAAGAACATGCCGAACATCTGAAGATTGTTTTGGAGGCATTACGAAAGGAGGAGATGTATTCGAAGTTTTCAAAATGTGAATATTGGATGAAGAAGGTTCAATTCTTAGGCCACGTGGTGGATGAGAATGGAATCTCAGTAGACCCCGAAAAGGTCGAAGCAGTAAGTAGTTATGAACAACCGAGAACACCGACGGAGATAAGAAGCTTCTTAGGGTTAGTTGGGTACTATCGAAGATTCATCCAAGATTTAGCGACCCCGTTGACTAATCTGGCAAGGAAAACAGTAAAATTTGTATGGACCGACAAATGCGAAGAAAGTTTTCAAGAGGTGAAGAAGAGGTTAAGTGAGGCGCCTGTATTATCCTTACCAGATGATACGGGAGGATTTGTAGTATATAGTGATGCATCGCATAGAGGACTGGACTATGTGCTGATGCAGCATGACAAAGTCATTACGTATGCGTCATGACAATTGAAGGATTATGAAAAACGATACCCTACTCATGACTTAGAGTTAGAGGCAATAGTTTTTTCATTAAAGATATGGAGACATTATTTTTACGGAGAGAAATGTGAGATATACACGGACCACAAAAGTCTGAAATATATCTTCACACAGAAGGAGTTGAATATGCGTCAGAGAAGGTGGTTAGAATTAATCAAAGATTATGACTCTGAGATTCTTTATCACCCGTGGAAGGGAAACGTAGTTGCCGATGCTCTGAGCAGGAAAGGAAGGGAGAAATTGTTGCAACTGACAACTCAGGAGGAGTTAATAAGAGATATGGAGAAATTGGAATTAGAAGTAAAGGGACCTGAGAGGTCTGAAGAGAAATTATTTGTAATGGAAGCTTTTCCGACATTGTTGGATAGAGTAAAGGAAGCACATAAGAAAGATGAAGAACGCGAGAAAATCAGGAAAAGGATTACGGAAAATGAGGAAGAAAAATTTTGAATAGATAAAGACGGTATTTTAAGATTCGAAGGGAGAGTGTGGGTAATAGCGATAACCGAGTTGAGAGAAAATATTTTGTACGAGGCATACAATACGATATATTCCGTTCATCCGGGAGGCACCAAGATGTACTCGAGACTTGAGGCAACATTTTTGGTGGCCCAATTTGAAACGGGAAGTCGAAGAGTGTGTTAGTAGTTGTTTGACTTGTCAACGCGTAAAAGCTGAGCATCAGCGACCGAGTGGGTTTCTACAACCATTGGAAATACGAGAGTGGAAATGGGAACATATTACGATGGATTTCGTGGTAGGACTTCCGGTCACACAAAAAGGATTTGATGTTATTTGGGTTATCGTGGATCGACTTACAAAGAACGCACCTTTTCTACCAATCAAGATCCGCTAAAGTTTGAATCAGTTAGCGAGCCTGTACATAAAGGAGATTATTTCATGATATGGAGTGCCGGTATCAATTGTTTCTGACCGAGACCCGCGTTTCACGTCAAAATTCTGGAAAAGCTTGTAAGAGAGGATGGGAACACAGTTAAGGTTAAGTACTGCTTATCATCCTCAGAAAGACGGACAAAGTGAGCGAACAATACAAACGCTAGAGGATATGCTGAGAACTTACGTGATGGACTTCAAAGGAAATTGGGACGACCACCTACCCTTAATCGAATTTGCGTATAATAATAGTTACCATGCGAGTATCGGCATGCCACCATACGAAGCTCTTTACGGGAGGAAGTGAAGAACACCATTATGTTAGGAAGAAGTCAGAAAACGATGAATACTCGGACCAGAGTTAGTACAACAAACCACGGACGCGGTAACAGTAATAAGGACTAGACTAGTGGTAGCTCAAGATTGCTAAAAAAAGTATGCAAATTTGCATCAGCAAGACCGAGATTTTGAAGTCTACATTTTGTATTCCTGAAGGTATCTCCATGGAAGGGAAATATCCATTTTAGCAAGAAAGGGAAACAAAGTCCAAGATTCATAGGACCATTCGAGATACTCAAGCGAGTGGGCGAAGTAGCGTACAAAGTTGCACTACCACCTGAGTTAGAGCACATCCATAACATGTTTCACATATCCGTGTTACGTCCGTACAAGCTTGACTACAAACACGTGATTTCCTATTAACCCATTCAAGTGGAGAAGAACTTAGCATACAAAGAGATTCCTGTCCAAATTCTTAATAGGAAAGAGCAAACCTTGAGAAATAAAGTTATTTCCTTTGTAAAAGTACTTTGGCGTAACCACGATGTCGATGAGGTAACGTGGGAGTTAGAAGATAGGATGATAAGGGATTATCCCCATCTGTTTGTGTAACCTTGTAACAATTCTGGGACGGAATTTTTATAGGGGGGGAGGATGTTATACCCGAAAATTTTCGTGTATTATTAAATAAATATATTACTGGAAATGAATATTTATTTGAATATGAACAATTTCGTGTTATGAAATGAGATAACTCAATTATATTAAATAATTAAATAATTGAGAATATGTGGAGTTTGTGGTAAACTCGTTGAAAGCCTTGTGTGACATAGTGATGGGAAATACTAATAGTAATGTTAATCGGCGAAGAAATTTTAAGATGAACAATTAAGTAATATTAATTGTTAATTGTTGCTGTAGTATACTATTAGTTGTTAATTGTTGTGTGGTATATTAAATATTTGATAATGAGGATTAATTTATGATTATATTAATTAATTGATGATGGTTGTGGTAGAATATTGAATTTTTAGTAATTAACTAATAATATGTGATTACTATTATTTGCAATATATTATAAAGATGAATAATGATTATGAAAACCCATAAATATATTAATTAATGGTTGGATTAATTAATATTGGTGTTAATTAAGCAAGGAAGTGCATAATTTATTTATTTAACATAAATAAGTAAGTTAGTAATATAATAATTATGTGCATGTGAGCATATACAACCATACTATATGGTGCAGTGTGACATTTATGTGGATATATATTAAGTCTTATAAAACTATATTATATGGGCATTAGGATTAAACATAGTGGAACTATATGTTATACATAAAATATGTATGTGGGTAGGTATTAAAATAATATACCATGAGCATATTGTAAACTCTCATTTTAATAAAATATACCAGTGATAAAATGTACATGGATTATATATTTGTTGCATAACATCTACTACCTTGAAATGTTAAAGAATATTGTGACATTTAGTTATAATATATGGTTGAGATGTGTATTAAAATATAACATAAGAGTGAGAATGTGTAGGAGTATACAAGAATGCTAAGTTATATTGGATTGTCCCATTTGCTCATTTCTCAATCACGTGTAAAACAAAAGGCTATGGCCTATGTTCTTCCTTTTCTTCCAAAGCTTACTAGCTAATGATCATGGGGGGAGTGGCATTCTTGATGCAAATCAACCACCAATTACCTAGTCCTTGATAACCTTCATGTAATTCTTCTGTCCTTTGGGTTGAGTTCTTGGATAATGGCTTGGCATGGTCAACGAATTTTCTATAAATTGAACACTTCCCTTCATTCTTTGTGTTGCATGAATTGTCTGTTAAGTGTTAATTAAGGGTGTGAGTTGCTGAGCTTTGTAGAGGTATAATCAGAGTAGTGAGAGAGTTCAAGTTAAGCATCAATGAGGTATAATCCCTAATTTTGTTCTTTGTTTGAGTTTTGTCTAAATTCTTGCCATTGTATGAAATCTCTGCTAATTGATGTAGAATAGCATGCCATTGTGTTATATAAGTTGGTACACATGTTTTGGAACATGGTAGCTGGTCTGGTTGCAGGTTTTGCATCTCATGTGTTAAGGCTCTGCTTCTGTAGAGCCATTTTTTCAGTCTGCTCGAAGTGGCGCGGCCGCGCCACTTCCATAGGCTAATACCGCGTGGCCGCGCATGGTGCTGTTCTTAGATGCTGAGTTGTTGGTCCAGATTTGTTCTAAGCATGCTATAATAGTTAGGTTAAGCATATAAATAACCTTAACATGTGTTTGAGATATTGTTTTGAATATAGTACGTTGTTTTTGCTTGATTTAAGTTAAGTTTTCAAGAAAACTTAAAGATTTGGAAAACTAGAAACCATGAACTTGAAGTAATGCACATTCTGAACTTGCAAGCATGTTAGTATAGTTTTGAAATACGTGTCAGGCATACTAACTTAAGTATATGGATTCATAGTTAAGCATGATCATGTAGGATTTAGTGGTAAGCTTTGTTAATGAAAATGCGAACTTTGAACGGGAATGTTAATGTGCTACTTTGAAAGTTTGAATCTGATGATTATGAGCATGTTAGATGATACCCTTAGACGCACTCATGTATCATAAATATATATATATACCATGCTTAGGTATCATAATTCAAGGAAATCATAAACGAAGCATATTTCAAAACAAAACAATGTTAAATACACATATGTTATATGAATACTCACAAGCATGCCTGTTATGAGTTATATGACTACTTTATATGTTTAAAGAATCAAACATGTTGGACTTTGTGATTTCATAACCTTAAATGGCCTTAAATTGTGAGATGTCCAAACTTAGGACCATATTATGCAAAACGAGACCTAAATTAAACTAGGAAAATGCAAAAGGACCGTTAACATGATAATATGTGTTATGTGTGTAAAGATGTGCAAGCTAGGCCAAGCAAATAATTGCTCAGTCCTGATTTGAACTAGAAGCCGCGCAGCCGCGCGTATCCTTAATACAAATCAGGCGCGACCGCGCCATTCTGCAAAACTTGGAAAGTAACTTCTGTGATTTCTGAAGTATGTAGCATGCTAGTATAACTTCATTATGATTATGTCTGTTCATGACACACTGACAAAGGTAGATTTACATGTTAACATCTATCTTAGCTTACATTAACAAAGTGTTTTAAAATGATGAAGTCTAACAATAGATCCGAGCTACGTAATAACATACGCATAAGGTTTCTTGATTTAGTCATGTGTGTACACTTGATCTATATATATCAAGATTTTTTACCAAAAATGTTTAACTAATGAATATCTTATATACATATTACATTATGTTAGGATTTGAAAGAGTATTGTTAAGCGATATTTTGGTAAACTGTGTTTTAGGCAAGTTTCTCTAACCTTGCTCAAATTTACATTGAGCAAGTATCTGAACCTTACCCTTATTGTGCAAGTATAATTGCATTCTTTATTCGATAAATACCGTAAGCTTATCCCTTTGAATACAAGTTATATTACTTTCTTGTTCAAATGGGTTAGTATGTTAAAATCCTTATAAAAGTTGTTATTCATGATGAACTTGGTATTGTCCATTGAATATTGTGAAAGAGTCGGTGCCATTTGATTCGGTTAGTGTGACGCCCCCAAAATTAGGTATACATCACCCATCTTGGGTCACCAGATACATGGTACAGAATTCAAATACAACTTACTAATACAACTGTCGTGTACAATACGACAAAACATAAACTGTGAGTTTGAATACAAATATTGTCTACTAGAGAATATACAAACTCAAAAGGAGTCCTCATTACAATTATTATCACACTATTTCACATAATAGTGAGGACTACTAATGCTATCCTCTGGACCATTACTCCGTTCCCCGACTCGTCCCATCTATATTCTCATTTCCTGAAGAGAACAGTGAAAGAAAGGGTGAGCTCAACTAGTCCAGTAAGAAATATTATGACTAAGATAATGCAGAATAAATTATCATTAGCCTTCAACAGTGTTAAATTGATAAAATATAATAAACATCAAGTTTAACTGCAGCGGAACCAGCAATCCATTAAAAGAGTCAAGTAGAAAATAAAATCTACTATCTTTTATGATTTAAAAGGTTTTTCATCACTGTTATAGCTGAGACTCAGCTTAATAAATATTCCACATCATCGAATCACCCCTGCACTACGGCCAAGGATTTTCTTTAGTATCACGACCACAATTATTCATGCACTACGGGGCAAGAATATTTGTGTATTCATTAATGGTCATGATCATACACTTAAGGCTGATACTTCAAAAGCTTCGTGAATATAAGCTTTATGCCAAGTTGAAGAAATGTGAGTTCTGGCTTGAGGAAGTAGCATTCCTTGCGCACGTGGTATCAAGTCATGGAATATCTGTTGACCCAACAAAGATTGAAGCTATTCAAAGGTGGGAGCAACCTAAATCAGTCACCAAAGTATATAGCTTTCTCGGCTTAGCTGGTTATTATCTGAGATTCGTAGAAGGGTTTTCTCAAATTGTTACTCCACTAACTCAGCTGACTCGGAAAGATACAAAGTTCGGTTGGAGCGAGGAATGTGAGAAGAGTTTTCAAGAACTCAAGAGGAGACTCATTTCAGTACCTGTTCTGACAATACCATCTGGTTCGAAGGGATTTGTCATCTACAGTGATGATTCGGGCAAAGGGTTAGGATATGTTCTCATGCAACATGGGAATGTCATAGCCTATGCCTCACGACAACTCAAAGAATATGAGAGGAATTATCCTACTCGTGATCTAGAGTTGGTAGCTGTTGTCTTCGCACTAAAGATTTGGGGGCATTACTTGTATGGGGAGAAAGTGGAGATCTTTACGGATCATAAAAGTCTCAAATATTTCTTCACTCAAAATGGATCAACATGCGACAACGACGTTGGCTTGAACTATTGAAAGATTATGATCATACCATCTAATACCATCCTGGAAAAGTGAACGTGGTAGCTGACGCATTTAGTAGAAGATCATATGCAAGTACGAATGCGATATTGTCAACGCAAAGGCCCATTTTGTGTGACTTGCAAAGGATGGAGATAGAGTTAAAGACTCCAGCGACCCATGTGATTATGGAGAATATACGAGTAGAGCCGACTTTAATTGATAAAGTTAAAGTTGCTCAAGCTACAGACCTGGAGCTGATGCGTATGAGGAAGAAAGTGCAAGAAGGTGCTATGCTGGAAGCATGAATCGATGAAGAAGGATTACTTCGAGTCAACTCCAAAATTTGTGTTCCTAACGACCCTGATTTAAAGTATAAAATCATGATGGAGGCGCACAACACACCGTTTGCAATCCATCCTGGGAGTACCAAAATGTATTATGATCTTCGATATACATTTTGGTGGGGCAATATGAAGAGAGAGATAGCGATGTTTATCTCAAGGTGTCTAATGTGTCAACGAGTCAAGGCGGAGCATCAAGTACCAAAAGGTCCATTGCAACCACTTGAAATTCTAGAATGGAAGTGAGAGCACGTTACCATGGATTTCATTACCGATCTTCCTAAAGTTTCTCAAGGTATAGATGCGATTTGGGTTATTATTGATAGATTGACCAAGTCTGCTCATTTCTTACCGATACGAGAAACTTATACACTTGAACGTCTTGCTCGTATGTACATAAACGAGATTATAAGACTGCATGGTATGCCAGTATCCATAGTTTCTGATCGAGACCCAAGATTCACTTCAAGATTTTAGGTTAGTTTGCAAAAAGCTATGGGCACGAATTTATGATTTAGCTCAGAATATCATCCTCAGACGGACGAGCAGTCGGAGAGAACGATTTAAACTCTTGAAGATCTATTAAGACTCTGTGTCCTTGACTTCAAGGGAAGTTGGGACAAGTTCTTACCATTGGTGGAGTTTTCCTACAACAACAGTTATCAAGAAAGTATTGGCATGGCTCCATTCGAAGCGTTGTATGGAAGAAAGTGTCGTTCTTCAGTATGCTAGGATGAGGTGGGTGAAGCAACGTTGTTGGGACCGGAGTTGGTACGTATGACTACGAAAAAGATTCAAACGATCCGACAACGTATAAAAACCTCATAAGATCGACAAAAGAGTTATGCTCATCTTCATCAAAAGGACGTAGAATTCGATATAGGAGATCATGTGTTGTTATATGTTACTCCATGGAAAGGAGTTACGAGATTTGGATAGAGAGGAAAGCTCAATCCTCGATTCATCGGCCCATTTTTAATCCTTGATCGAGTAGGAACTGTGGCCTATAGACTCGTTTAACCGCCAAGTATGTCTCGTGTTCATAACGTTTTTCACATATCCATGCTACGTAAATATGTGGAACACCCGAACCACATTATTGAGTTAGAACCGGACGAAATAGCGAAAGATTTGATGTATGAAGAGGTTCCTGTTCAAATCTTGGATAAGAAGGAACATATTCTACGCACCAAGGTTATACCTCAAGTCAAAGTTTTGTGGAGAAACCACAATGTTGAGAAAATGACTTGAGAGTTAGAATCTGAAATGAAATCAAGGTATCCTTACCTCTTTGACATACCAGGTACGTACCCTAATTTCGAGGGCGAAATTTAATAAGAAGGGGAGATTGTAAAACCCCAACTTTTTGAATAAAGATGAATTTTCTATAAATATTATTTTTGAATATTATTGAGTGAAATTGATATAATGTTATAGTTGTAGGTAATATTTATAAATTTTGCAAAGTACGTAAATTGTTATATAATATTCGATTGGTCGGGGAATATTCGTACAACGACACAATCATTGGTGGACCTCACAACGGAATTATTATCGGCTTGACAAAATGACAAAAATACTTTATGAAAATAACGGCGGAAGTTTTACCGTTAACTGTTGAAATACCCGGTGTTAAAAGTACAGTAATATGTGTGGTTGTTGTTGGGTAAAATCTAGTTACGCACAACACGCAAGTATACGTGGTCAACAAGTAATAAAGTGATAAGTTGAGTATCGTTCCCACAGAGAATTATTTAATAAAAATCACCAAGTACTAACCCGTAACCAACTCAATCTTATTTAAACGAATGAATTACAAACTATATAAATTAACTACTATTCCACTAATTAAATTAAGACTATGGAGATTTAAGATCACAACTTCACTTATTGCTTCATTTAGGTTAACACACTTCTCATCAATTATTCTCTATCCCAAATTGTTAATCAAGAACACGAAAGTAGTATTAACCACTTCCCGATGCACTAATACCGTATTAATGTCAATCCACAATTAAGATAGAAATCCGTTAAACACCTTAATCAACTAACCCACTATATCTCTATGTGAATTACAATTGAAGAAAGTTTAAGAATAAGTTCTCTATCCGATTACATGCGATGTCAAGCATATCTCTACCTTAACACACATCAAGTTTAAGCTACTAACAAAATCCTGAACACATGCTATCATGATCAAATCTAAATCTATACTTCATCTCTCGAGTTCATATAGATTATCAAGGTAATTGATGGCCAAGCAATTAAACAATTAATTCTAAATCACAATAGACAATCCTCACAATAGAAAATACTAATTGATAACGAAGCATATTAAAATAAACTACATACTAAGATCCATTGTAATCTCAAACAAAGAATTAGTTCATGATTATTGAATTAAAACTAAGAATCCACAATTGAATACACATTAAAAGATAAATTTAGAAGAAGATGAGAAGAAATAATCTATTGTGTGTAGATTTGACGCTCCCTCCTTGCTCCTCCTTTGAATCATCAATGGTCTCCAAGTTGCATCAATCTCCAAATCTCATAAAAACTAGTGTTTTGATCTAATTGACTCTAATCTAATTTAATAGAATGCTCTCTAATCTCTTCATATTCCCCCCTAATCTGTGTTATTCCCCTCCTTTTATAAGCCTTTATAGATGTCTTTAAGTCCTCTTGGAAGTCCTTGAATCAAACAACTCGAAAATAATCCTTTTCGGACTCAAATTCGGACACAATCTACTCATTCTCGCGCATACCCAACCCCGGCTGGGTATTTACCTTTGTAAAAGCCATCCCCGGCTGGATGGCCAGCTGTTAAAACTCCCAGACATGCAGCCCCGGCTGGGTCCTAAGGCACAAAAAGGCCCAGCCTTGGCTGGGTACCAATCTGCCATAACATTTTTCTACTTGAACCTCCTCTGCTAAAACTGCCATAACTTTTAAACTAAGAAGAGTTACGGGTTCCGCGACCTATCAAATCGAAGCTATCGACGATATCTACAATTTTCATTCTTTGAGATTTCAGAAATAACAAACGCATGATGGTCGAAATTGGACTGGAAGTGACTGCTATGTAAATGACCACGCAAAACGGTGAAGTTCAATGACGTCCGTTGGTAGAAATGCCACAACTCTTTCATCCAAACTCCGATTGGAATGATTCAAGATGTTCCGGAAAGCTAAGAAAACTCTCTACAATATAGTCTAAGCTCCAAGCCAAGAACATGAAATGACATGAAAGCACAAACGATATCCGGCTTGCTTTTGTTTACATTTTCCGTGCTTTTCCTTACCAAGAATCGCTCACATCGCTTCCAAACGTATAACCTACAAAACGAATACAAAATGCATGAAAAGTAACTAAGACACATGAATAAAAACACCTAATTCAAGTAAAAGATACCGGATAAGTAGGTATAAAACCTACTTATCAAATACCCTCAAACTTAAACCTTTGCTTATCCTCAAGCAAAAACAAAACAAAAAATGCAATACAATGCAATGGAACTAATCTACATGCCTACGAATCCAGCAGTATTGATAAACACAAATCTATTCAACCGACCTTAGAGCAATCAAGTAAACATGATAATACTTCATATCAAAACCAATCAACAATTTCCTAGTCAATCATCAAATCTTAAACTGTTATTACTGATATAGTGCGTGTGTGCTCCACAACAATGTTAACTGATATAAAATCAAATTTAACACATAACAAGTCTCTTCAAAGGCATCATACAGTGTAAACTCAAAAAATTCACGAACAAGCTAGATCCAACTAAAGTCAAACATCTACCAAGTTTAAGAGTCCAATCCGGGATACTTATGCTTTACTTTTCATTATGGGGGCTTTTTGCTCTTTTCCCGTTTTATTATTTTTTTTCTTTTTTTTTTACTTTTTAACCATGACTATGCAATGTCTCATTCCATTAGGCTAACAGTGCTACCCCTTAGCGAGCTTTCGACTAACAACTCTCAGACAAAATAAGACCTTAGGGCGCTAGGTTTTAAGATACCCCTTCGGGCGTACTTTCTCAAGTAACAAAGGCCCCGAAACAAAACTAGCCACGGTATATTTTTTTCATTATTTTTTCTTTTTTTGAAGCTTATATATCCCAATTTTTTTTCCCGAACTTAAGTTTTTATCGAATTTAGTCATCACTACTTATTCTTCTCATTCTTTCATTCAAACTAGCATTATCCTTTAGAGTCCCATTTTGTATCAATTTAAACTCAATCAATCAACAAGTTGTTTTTATTGTGCTATCCTTAATATACCAGTTTCAAACAGAAAAAAATTCAATTCATAACAAGAAATCACATCAAAGCTCTAATAGTCAGTACGCTACTTGTCTACTCGATCCCAATCTCATCATTGGCCAAAACAAACTGTAAATATCAAACAGTTGGACTCATGCAAGATAAACATAGTAACTAACTATTATTTTTGAAATTTTTGATTTTTTTGATTTTTTTTATAATGAACCTAAACTAAATTAATAACATATGCAAAATAACATAACATAAACTAAACATACGATAATGAATTAAACAAAACTCCCCCAAACTTAGCAATTACAATGTCCTCATTGTAATAATATAACGATAAATAGAAGAGAACTTCCCTGTAATCAGCTAAGCGTGAGTTGATGGTGGCGATGGCGGCGACGATCATTTTGCTATCCATTGGACCTCCAATACCTGCAATGAAGAGAGACAACATGGATTAGATTTTAAGAGTACTTAATAAGCAACTTAATTCTTATCTACTAAATAAACTAGTAAAGCATATAAATATAAAAAATTCCTGGGTTGCCTCCCAGTCAGCGCTTGATTTATAGTCTTTCAGCCTGACTTTTTCTGGTCAATGCTATCCAATGATATTTGAAATCTCTTCAGGAGTTCCAATGATATTTAGATCATCAACATATGCCGCAATAATAACAAACTCAAATCTAGATCACTTTATAAAAATGCATGGGCTAAGGGGATCATTCTTATATCCATCCTTTAACAAATATTCACTAAGACGATTATACCACATGTGACCAGATTATTTTAATCCATATAAAGATATGTTTAATTTGATTGAGTAATGTTCTCAAGAACTGGATTTACATGCTTTTGGAAATTTAAATCTTTTTGGGAGTTTCATATAAATGTCTTTATCAAGTGGGCCATACAAATATGTTGTAACAAAGTGACGCCCCCAAAATTAGGTATACATCACCCATTTTGAGTCGACAGATACATGGTACAAAATTCAAATACAACTTCATTTATACAACTGTTGAGCTGTCGTATAGAATACGATCATAGATAACTGTGAGTTTTAATACAAATGTATGTAAGTCTTATGGTGCCTAGACCACAACCTTACAATGGTATTTTACATATAAGTATAGTCAAAAACTGTTTTAGAAATTAAAATCCTTGGGAAGTGCTCAAGGAAACCTTCGTACATGGGAGGCCATGCGTCTAGGTTATAATAGATATCATATAGCCATAGAATTATCCTTGGTTGACCCAATAGACCCCAAAGAAAAACGAGAAGATTACTATCATCTTCTTTCCATTGGTGAATCTTCTCTTGACATATAACTATCTCCACTGTCTCCGAATGAATATTATATTTCAAATAAACTCCAAGATCGTATAGGTAGTGCCCGTAGATATACTCAGCAAGTAGATGCGCTTAACCTTGTCTTATGATAATACGAGGTTGTATGTCATTAGACCACTTGTATGATAGTGGCAAAACACCCTTCCAAAGTTGGGTTCGCCTTACCCTATTTGATTCACCAAATATAACTATTAAATGATGTATAGAATACAACACACTTTTCTATACTGTTTAGGGAGAACCTCCACAGCTAGAGACCACCGTTCTATTCCCCTATTATCCCCGCTCGACCCGACAACACTCTTACGGCAACACTCTTATTACCTGAAAGGAATTGTGAAGCAGAAAGGGTGAGCACAACTAGCCCAGTAAAGAATATCATGACTAAAGATAATTAAATTATCAATAGCTTTCATCAATAATAAATCAGAGATTTAGAACATATGGTAGATGATAAAACTATTCAACCATAGTTGCAGCGGAACGAGCAATCCATTAAAAGAGTCAAATAAACCATAAGGTCTATTATCTTCTCTATGTTAAAAGTCCACCAATAATGTTTTATCCATGTAAAAAAAATCAATAGTTCCTGTCCACAATCATATGAATAACTCATAATCATAATTGTGGTTCTAAATTCCTCTTCGAAACCAGGACGAAGATAATTTTCATCACCTATCTTCACCTGAAACATCAAAAATCATGGTTATACTAAATCAGAATTCATGCTCATAATCATACCAATAAATTCATCTTTGCACTACATGCCAAAGACATACAATTATATTTTAGAAGAGTCAAGTAAAGCATGATATCTACTATCTTCTACGAATTAAAAGTGTATAATAAATATTTTATCGTTGAAACTTAGCTTAATAAATAATCCACACCATCGAATCACCCCTGCACTACGGCCAAGGATATTCGTTAATATCAGATCCATGAATTTATATTTCATCGTTGAGACTTAGCTCGATAATCAATCCATATCACTGAATTATCCATGCACTACGGCTAAGGATATTCGTTAATATCACGACCACGAATTATCCATGCACTACGGGCTAAAGATAATTGTGTTTTCATCAACGGTCATGATCATGCCATAAAATAATTCATCTTTCATTTCTGGGTAACCCAGAAAATGAAGAACATCTCTGACAGCATCTTGGAACGCTTCGATCTAGCTTGTGTTAGGTTGTTTAATCAAGTTGTTTGTTACAACGTGTAGTATTGAACTTTTTCTACAAGATCTAGTTCATAGTTGGTCCAGAAACACTCTGTGTGATGAAATATTGTTGGTCAAACATACCAACTCGGTAACTGGTGATGAATTTCTGGTTTATTGAAGAACACCAAGAACACCTATAGTGACGGTTCTGTCGCTATAGGTGGTCTTTAGCGATAGATTTCTTTTAAATTTCTGGAAATTAATAAAAAAATAGAAAAAAACAGTTTTTAATTATTAAAAATACAAAATAAATTATTTAAAATTATTTTAAATTCTGAAAATTTGTTTTTAATTATTTTAAATATATTTCATAAATATTTAATATTTTTGGAATATTAAAAGTAATTAATTTATTTAATTATAATATTAAATAAATTATTTAAAAATGATTTTAATATTTGAAAAATCATTTAAAATTATATTGTGACATAAGAAAATAATTTAAGTTATTTTTGATAACTTTAAATATTATTTGATAATTTTCATTAATATATTAATATTAATGATAATTAAGTTATTTATTAAATAGATTAAATAAATGAATTAAAAATGATTTTATTATATTAAAAATCATTTTAAATAATAATAAGGTATTTAAAAATATTTTAAGTTATAATTAATGACTTTTAATATTTGGATAAATAGTTCATTAATATTAATGGTAATTATTTAATAGTGATTTTAAATATTTTAAAAATCATTTAAGGGTAATATAAATACTTTAAAAATATTTTGAGTTATTATACATAACTTTAATATCTTGGCAATGGTTTCATTAATAGTTTAATATTAATTAAATATTAATGATAATAGAATTGTTTGATATTTTAATCATTTAATAATGATTCTGATATTTCAAAAATTTTGATAAATGATAATAATTATTTAATAATTATTATAAAGCCATGAAAAATAGTGCGATTGATGTTTAAGTTATCCAAATGGATAATGAACTACGGTTTAGAGTCTTAGACTCGATATTTACCCGAAAAAGCTGTCGGTAGACCGACATGTTTCAGAAATTGATCTGGACTTAGATAATTTATTGGATATGTGTTTATTTGTGATTCAATGGTTATTAAGGTTGTATGACAATGTGATTAGGAAGGTGTTAATGTTTGATTATGAGTCAACGATTGTTGAACATGCGTGATAATGTGAATAGGGAATGTGCTGACTGCAATAGGCAGTGTTATATGTACGTTATGTTGTACTAATCAGTAAAATAATCTGATTAATGTTAGGTGATTTCATAAAAGATAAAACTAAGTTGCAAAGTGTAAGCAGCGCATCAGGCAAGTATCCTAACTTTGCATTTTCTTTATGCAATGGACAGAAGTGAGAAGTTCAGAATTATTGTTAATATTGCACAGATTGTTAAACTTATATTATATACGCCCATTGATTATCAACATGTTAGTATATGATAATTCAGTTATATATATTCTGTTCGTTAATTTCTATAAATGATTATACAAGTGTCCCCACTTGGATAATCATTGTATTTAATCGCATGTTGATACACCTTTGATATACATATATGTTGAATTATATATTATTGTTGAATAAGATAAGACCTTCGTTATAAAAACCCGACAGGTATGAACATCCAGATAATGGGAAAATTTTTATGCGCCCAAGGCGGACAGAGTGAACGATAACATCGTTCTTATACATGTAGTATTGATCAATACAGGGTACAACGGGGCTGATCACCCTCCGTGCCCGTAAGTCATGACGGTTTACAGATGAATTTCTGTTCAAACCTTTTCGAAAATAAAAACAATGATCATAGTATGTCACAGAAACCCATGTATAGTCAATACGTAGTTTCAAAAATTTGAAAGAGGGTTGTTATGATATTATTATTGACACAGATTACTTCACAACTACTGACTAGTTGTAGAAGAATATTATAAAGAAAATATTTAAATTCTTTCAGCCTATATATATAATACTCGCTGGGCAATCAAATGTTCATCCTTGCTTAATTTAAATGTTTTCAGCTAAGTGTGAAGTACCAGAAGGATCTGTCAAGAACAAAGGAAAAGGAAAAGCTGCTGAATGACTTTATATGCTACTGTTTGTAATAATTTTAGATTATGAGGACTATGATATATATATATTTATATATGTTATGACATGTAATGAATGATTAAAGGTTACGTACTTGGAGAAAGACTCTGATGTAATTATAATTTAAGTTTAAGTTTTATATTATTGTTATTATTATTAGTAGTATTCCGCTCATAGAAATGGTATCGTGAAGTACCGAGTTTGGGTTTCAAGTATCCGGGTTCGGGGACTTTAAAGGGTGCAGTAATTACTGGTGCTGAAATCAGTTTTCTCTTTAAGTGTTCAAATGCGGATACGCAAGTGTCATCAAAATTAAATTTTTGCATCTTTCTCCAAAAGACTGCATAATGGTTTAGTGATTTTGGAGAATTCCTTAATGAACCTGCGGTAGAACCCTGCATGTCTCAGAAAACTGCGAACTCCTTTTACTGATGTGGGTGGTGGCAGGTGCTCAATAGTCTCCAGTTTTTCTTTATCCACCTCAAGTTCCGTCTTTGAAACTTTGTGTCCCAAAATGATTCCTTCTTGTACCATGAAGTGGCATTTTTCCCAGTTTAGCACTAAATTTATTTCAACGCATCTCTTTAACACCATAACTAGATTCTCGAGACATAAGTCAAATGAATCCCCGAAGACTGAGAAGTCATCCATAAATACTTCAACATTTTGTTCCACCATGTCGCAGAATATAGCCATCATACATCTTTGAAACGTGGCTGGAGCATTATGTTGGGAGAATGCATAGCATGATTTGATGTTTTAATATGCTTGTGATTATTGTAAGGTCCTTAAATTGAATTTATGTACAGGGACTTAGTAATGGAAAGATCAAGATTGTTAGGCTGATCTAAGCTTTCAACGTGTATCATTCTGTTCTAGAATGCATAGATAAAAAGATCAAAACTGTTAGGTTGATCTTATGATGTAATAGATAGGCTTGTCTGAACGTCGAAGCACTGCACCAGAAGTCGTAGTCTGCCAGGAGAGTCAGAGTCAACTCGGGAGCTATCGAGGCAGAATAGGAGTATGCAAGATGGTGAGATCTCAGAGTTCGTAGACTTCCAGGGGAAACGAAGAAGGATCGTAGTGTACTGAGGAAGTTATGTTCTGAATTGAAGAAACAGCCTGCCTATAAGCCGAACGACAATCTGCCAAAGCTAAGTATGAAATGCACTGTACGCTCAGAGTCGCAGAGTCTAGCGATGCCAAAGTCAAAGACAAGGATCGTAGAGTTCACTGAACAAATGCAGAGATCGTAGTCGGACAAGATCAGATGAAGACAACAAGCTCAAGTCAGCGATCGTAGAGTGGACTCAACGTTCACCAAGCTAACTCTACGATCGTAGTATGCAGAGTCAGCGATCGTAGTATGCTCTTGGGATCGTAGAGTCAACAACACGATCTGAATCATAGAGCACAACAATCCAAATCGTAGAGCAACATCTGTCATGTCAGAAAACGTTAAAGCCTCATGAGTTGTTAATTCAACAATACGAGGAATGGATCCTAAATGCTACAGTGCCCATCAGTCCCAGAATAAATGAAATATCCTTAGGATGCAACAAAGAACCGTATTGAAGAAGCTAAGGATAGTGCTATGAATGAAAAGGAACAAAACACCTTTTCAGGTGGTAGGTGAAAAAACAGCCTGCAGTGTCAGTGGTCCAGAATGCAGGATTCAGAAGATGTACAGAAATGTCTCCATCACAGTACAAAAAATTTAGAAACATTTAATGCCACAACGGATGGATCCAACGGATAGTTTTTAACATCACATATATACAGATCAGACAGATGAAAGAAAAGCAAGCATAAACATTCAACGTGAAGAACTCTCTAAGGCTCAACTCTACGATCTGAGATATTACAAAGCTTGCTCAACTACTCAGCTATTACGAACCAGAGCTTACATAGTAAATTGAGTAGCAACCTTCAAAACGCAACAACAACAATCATCAATCAACTGAAGATGTATACCAAGTCTGCTGGACTTGAAGAGTTCGCAGTGAACTGTAAGAAAGCCAAGTCTGTTGGACTTGAAGAGTTCAAAAGTGAACTAGAAAAGTTCCTAGACTGTTGGTCTAGAAGGAATCTGTGTGATTCAGAAGATTGTATAAGACATCCTTAGTGGATATCATACTCGTTGAGTAGAAGAGTGGACTAGGAGCTTTGAGTGCTCCGAACCACTTAAAAACAACTGTGTCATTTACATTCATACTATAACTGATATATCTGCCATAACTGCCTTAACTGCTCATAACTACATTGCTTGATAAAAGAGATTAAAACAAACACTAATTCTGCAAAGTCTTAATAATTATCTTAGATTAAGCTACTCAGAAAAGATTTTCAAATATCTATTCAACCCCCCTTCTAGATAACTTGTGCCTACTAAGAACTAACAATTAGTATCAGGGCAAGTTCTATTTTTACAGCTTACACGCTTTAGTAGATCCAATGGCACTCGTACCAAGTGAATCCAGGACCGGGGGAGGCAGCAAGCCACCAATGTGCAACAGGGATAAATTTGCGAACTGGAAAGTCAGGATGCAAGCTTACATGGACTCAATAGATGAAGATCTATTTGAGACTGTTCTTAATGGGCCCTATATACCAACAAAGCTTGCACCAACCATTGACGATCCAAACAGAGTACAAATAAAAGTAAAAGAAGAATGGACAGACACAGAGAAGAGAGCTGTCCAACTTGACAAAAAGGCGAAGAACATCCTGTTCCAATCTTTAGAGGACGATCTGTTTGAAAACGTTGTAAATAGCAAAACAGCTAAGGAGGTTTTGGAAGCACTGTTGATCATGCACGAAGGAACTGAAGAAGTTAGAGAGAACAAACAGTCTCTTCTAACACAGCAGTACGAAATGTTTGCTCATGTGCAAGGAGAAAATGTAACTGCCACTTATGAAAGATTCAACATTCTGCTCAACTCTCTACGAGCATATGGAAAGATCTATCCCAACAAAGATCTGACCATAAAGTTCATGAGAGCTCTACCGAGCAAGTTGGATGCAAAGACCACTGCAATAAGAGAGTCAAAGAATCTTAATGAGATGACAGTTCAACAACTGTATGGCAATCTCCTGACATACGAGCTGGAGCTAACTCAACGTGCTGAAACCCTTTTAAAAGGAAGAAGAAAAGACAAAGGTGTTGCTCTCAAAGCAAATGAAGGTGCATCAAAAGCCATCACTGAGACTGACTATGATGATGATAAAGACGATGATGATGACTTTGCTATGCTGGTAAAGAGACTAAGAAGGTTCATGCGACAAGGCAGAATCGGCAAGCCAAGGAAAGTCAGCAACTACGTCAGCCAGGAACAAATAAATGATCTATGCTACAACTGCAAGAAACCTGGTCATTTCATTGCCAACTGCAACAAGCCTATCAAAGAAGAGCTAAAGAAGAAATCCAAGGCAAAGAAAGAATACAAAGGAACCAAGGGGCCTCAGAAGAGAGACAAAGGCCTGGTTGCCGGAGGATCGTGGAGTGATTCTGATAACGACTAAAATGCAGACTCCGGAGATGAGGAAGAACCACATATGGCCAATCTGTACTTAATGGACAAACATGCAAAGGACAAACAAAGCCTAAGTATACATGATGTAAGTATCGATGAGGTATTTGATTTTAATTCTCCTGATGTAGATATAAGTGACTTAAGAACTGCTTTGCATGGCATAACCACTGATCTACATCAATACATGAAGTGGTTCAGAGTCTTGTCTAAAGATCATTCTTTTCTTCAAGAGGAGAAGAAGAAAGTTCAAGAAGAGCTTGAAACAGCCCTTTTAAGTACTAATCTTCTCTCCAAGCTTAAAGTTGAGAATGAAACTTTGAAACAGACACACACACATCATGCTCAAAGAGAGTCTATGCTAACCTCTAAAATTGAGGATCTAGAGAAGACTATCTCTGCATGGAACAGATCCACATCTTCCATGGATTGCCTGCTCTCTAGTTAGAAAAGTGCATTCGACATAACGGGCTTAGGCTTTGGGGAATCCATCTCAGAGCTAAGTATGGAAAAGATAATGGAAACTAGCACCAGTAATGTCTCAAGTTTTGGTAGAGGCATTGCTTGTATGAAATCCTCACAGTTAAAAAAACCAGTTCAACCTTGTTCCACTGTCTCTAGTTATACTCAGAGAAGTAAAGGATCTCACGCTGGTCTGGGTTTCATTAGGGAAAAGAGTAACCCAACCTCTACTTACCAACCTCGAAGAATCGTAGAGTCAATCAAAATCAACTCTACGAATCAACTAGGAAGGTCTAGTAGAAGTAAGGCACACTCATCACCATTTATGAAACCTAAGGGCACGTGGAAGAAAGAGAGTCAGTTTAACAGAAGGATAACTAAGGAACCATACAAGTCCAAGTGGAAGATGAATCACCACACACACAGGCATGCATTATAATAGATGCTTCATATGCAATAAATACGGTCATAGGGCCACAAAGTGTTATTATAATTCCATGCATGTGAGACCCAAGATTAGAAAAATTTGGGTCCCCAAAGGCACTAACAAAGAAGGACCCATGCAAATATGGGTACCAAAATGAAGGTTCAAATGTTTTGACAGGAAAAGAGCTCCACGTCCTCAACAGGGTATCTGGACAGTGGTTACTCGAGGCATATGACAGGGAACAAAGCTTTACTATCCAACTATGTTGAAAAGGAGGGTCCCTCAGTCATCTTTGGAGATAATGGTACTGGCAAGACAAGAGGCTATGGCTCAGCCGGAAATGGTGTGATATCATTCAGTAAAGTGGCCTATGTGGAAGGTTTGCAACACAACCTTCTAAGCATTAGTCAACTCTACGACAAGGGACATCAAGTAACATTCATCAATAATCAATGTCAAGTCAGAGATTTGAAGACATCTACAGTAAAGCTAACCGGAACAAGAGAAGGAAATATCTACACAGTAAATCTTGGACAACTAAGCTCAGACGAAATAATATGTTTTCTAGCTAGCCTCTGAAGAGATGAGCTGGCTATGGCATCGAAGATTATCCCATCTCAACTTTAAAAGCATGTCCAAACTGGCATCAAAAGATCTCGTGGCTGGCCTTCCTAAGTTCAACTTTGTGAAGGAAAGGCTATGTAATGCCTGTCAGTTTGAAAAACAAACAGGAAGCTCATTCAAAAGCAAGACTGATAACTCCATTGACAAGCCCCTGCAGTTACTTCACATATATCTTTTTGGACCTATACCAACAACCAGTCTCGGAGGAAAAAGATACTCTCTAGTCATAGTCGACGACTACACTCGATTCACATGGGTATTCTTCCTGACTTCAAAGGATGAGACAAGCTCCGTATTAATCAAGATGTTTAGAATGGTGATGAACGAGAAAGGAGAGAAAATCAAGGCTATAAGAGGTGATCATGGTAGAGAATTCGATTTTTCAGAAATGGATCAGTTCTGCACAGACAATGGCATCAATCATAACTTCTCAGCTCCATGAACTCCTCAACAAAATGGAGTCGCTGAAAGAAAGAACAGAACCCTGATAGAGGCTGGGAGAACCTTGCTAGCAGCAGCCCGTCTGCCTGAATACTTTTGGGCAGAGCAGTCAACACTGCATGCTACACTCAGAACAGATCACTAATCCACTCTACGATCAAAAAGACGCCCTACGAACTATGGAAAGGAAGAAAGCCAAGTGTCAGCTACTTCCATGTCTTTGGATGTACATGCTATATTCTCAACAATGGAAAACAATACCTGACAAAATTTCAACCAAAATCAGATGAAGGAATCTTCCTTGGATATGCCACGGACAGCAAGGCATACAGAGTGTTCAACAAAAAGACGCTGAATGTCGAAGTCTCAATACACGTCATTTTTGATGAAACTGACTTAGACAAAGCGGTACCTCAAGACATTACGACCAATGATGCGAACACTACGACTGAAGTTGTCGAGGCCAACACTACGAGTGAAGTACCAGACAGAGAAGTCGTAGAGCATGATAATGAAATCGTAGAGAGGACCATCCAAGATAATGAATCTCCACTACAAGAAGAAGAAATAGACCTTGAAGACTTAAGACAGGAAGACATCAGGACAGATGTTCCAACTGGAAGCAGATGGGCAAGAGATCACACTCAGGATCTAATCATTGGAGATCCGAATGCTAGAATCAAAACAAGATCTGCTACTCAGAATGAATGTTTCTATCTAAGCTTCCTGTCACAAATTGAGCCAAAGAAAATAGAGGATGCAATGGAAGACTCCAGTTGGATAGAAGCTATGCAAGAAGAACTCAACCAGTTTGAACGAAGCAAAGTGTGGTGATTGGTGCCAAGACCAAATGATCATCCAGTGATAGGAACTAAGTGGGTCTTCAGAAACAAAATGGATGAAGATGGGGTCATTACCAGGAACAAGGCAAGATTAGTGGAAAAGGGCTATTCTCAAGAAGAAGGTATCAACTATGATGAGACTTTTGCACCCGTTGCAAGACTAGAAGCCATCAGAATCTTCCTTGCCTTTGCTGCCCATATGAAGTTCAAAGTCTTTCAGATGGATGTCAAGAGTGCATTTCTAAATGGAGAGCTTCAAGAAGAAGTCTATGTCGAACAACCTCCAGGTTTTATCAATCCATCCCTTTCCAATTATGTCTATAGATTAGATAAAGCCTTATATGGTCTTAAACAAGCACCTAGAGCATGGTATGAAACTCTAACTAACTTTTAAATAGAAAATAGGTTCACTAGAGGCAGGGTAGATACCACATTATTCCTTAGAAAGCACAAAGACAAAGTCTTATTAGTTCAAATATATGTTGATGACATCATTTTTGGTTCTACTGACGAAAAATTATGCAAGAGATTCTCTAAGCTAATGCAGAGCAAATTTGAAATGAGCATGATGGGTGAACTGAATTTCTTCCTTGGACTACAAGTGAAGCAAACTGATGAAGGGATATTCATAAATCAAGCCAAATACATCAAAGATTTGTTAAAGAAATATGGCATGGAATCAGCTCCCCCCATGAAAACTCCAATTGCTCATGCAACTAAGCTTGACAAAGATGAGAATGGTAAAGGTATTGATATAACTCAATACAGAGGTATGATAGGTTCTCTTTTGTACCTAACTGCTAGTAGAGCAGACATAATGTTCGCAACATGCATATGTGCTAGATTTCAGGCTAACCCTAAAGAGTCTCATTTATCTGCTGTAAAAAGGATCTTCAGGTATCTCAAAGGCACACCTTACTTGGGGCTTTGGTATCCCAAGGAATCCTCATTTGAACTAACAGGATACACAGATGCTGATTTTGCAGGATGTAAGATAGATAGAAAGAGTACCAGTGGCACCTGTCAGTTGCTAGGAAATAGGCTTGTGTCCTGGTTCAGCAAAAAGAAAAACTCAGTGTCCACTTCGACTGCAGAAGCTGAATATATTGCTGCTGGCAGCTGCTGTGCTCAAATTCTATGGATGAGAAACCAGCTAGCTGACTATGGGTTTGATTTCAAATCGATACCCATACACTGTGATAACACAAGTGCCATAGCAATAACTCATAATCCTGTTATGCATTCTAGGACCAAGCATATTGAAATAAGATATCACTTCATTAGGGATCATGTGCAAAATGGAACTATATCACTACAATATATTCCTACTGAAAATCAACTTGCAGATGTTTTAACTAAACCACTAGATGAATCCAGATTCAATAAGTTATTAAGTGAACTAGGGATGCTTAATCTTCAACCATGAAATATATGCTCTAGACTGTACTAACCATAACAGGTACAAAGGCTAAACTCAACATCATAGACATAATCAAGGGAAGTCCACGACCTTAGAGTAGAAAAGACAGACTCTACGAATGATGATCAGACTCAACAACTGTCAAACGGACTCGACGATCGTCAAACAGACTCGACGATCGTAGACCGTAGAGTAAAAAGGACACTACGAATGGTAGACAGACTCAACGACCAGAAGACTACCTCAACGATCGTAGTCATTCTAAGGACATCTCAGCACTGAAGACTCAAAGGGCAAATCAGTACATTCAAGCAAATCAAAGACGTAGAGCCAAGCAAAAAGCGACACCTGTCCCACTAAGTCAAAAAGAGATAGGGAAGCTACAAGAACAAATTGGAACCGTATTTTTGAAATCTGAAGTTCAAAAGATTATCTCTCTCTCTCAAAGTAAAACCCTAACTCAAGAAAAAGCTCAATCGCATTCCACTTCTCAACCACAGAATCATGGCTGTCTCAAATGTAATCTTAGGCTACAGACTCTGTTTCGATGAGTTCAAGGATGCTCCTCCAAAGTTTCACAAAACATTAGCACTACTAAAGAAGGCAGGTCTCGAAGAAGCGCTGAGTACCGACACCCTCATCTATCCCGAGTTAGTGAAAGAGTTCTACAAGAATGGAGTGTACGAACTCAACACCATCACTACACGGGTAAGAGGAGTTGAAATGATGCTAAGGGAAGAAGACTTCAATCTGGCCCTTGGTTTCAAGGATACAGGGCACTCACCTCTCGACAGCATAAGATTTGAAGAGGGATTGAAGAGAATGCATCACAAAAAGAACTCCTCTGTAAAAGGCTATAAAAAGAAGGAATTCCCTCAAAGGTATGAATTTCTAGCTGATATTGTTGGGAAATGTATCTGCTGTAAGAGTTCAGGTCATGACTCTGTTAATGAAGTTCAACTGAAACTCATGACTGCAATAACTCTTGGAATTCAACTAAATTATGGAGCCATACTACTGGAGTGGATTGGCAAGTGGATTGTATGCTTGAAGAAGTCAAAAAGTCCTCAGAAGATGCTGTATGGAAGATTTATTAGCATCATTCTGCAATCTGTTATGGGTGATAAAATTGGGGATGATGAAGGAGAAGCCATCAACCCAAACCAAAGAATGACACAGCAGTTGTTTAAAAATTGGGAAAGAAACCCAGCTGAATATACAAGAATGATGACAGAGTCAAGTGGGAGAACTGGGGAGCGAGGGGAAGCAGGAATTGCTATTGTCAATGAGGCTGAAGAAGAAGAAGAAGCAGATAAGGGAGAACCCTCTGGTCTTGTCAGGAAAAGCAAGGGCAAGAGAAAGCTGAGGGGAACACAAGTCGAAGAGCCTCAGGGATCTGCAACTAACATGCCTGAAGAGTCCTCTGACATAGAAACTCTAAGGAGGCTGAGGAACATACAACAGCAAGAAGAGGCTTAAGAGGATCAAACCACCATTTCAGAACTCTTAAAGAAGAATAAGGCTGGTCATGAGTCCAAAAGACCAACAGTGTCTTCAATCGTAGAGACTCTGCTGTTCTCTGAAACCAGACCAAGTGTGGCAGAAATGGAGGAAGCTGCTTCAAGGACAGTGGCCGGTCAATGTGGTAGGACAACCAAAGAAAACACTAGCAAAGCAAAGAGAAGGCTGGTCAAGAAGTATATTCTTGAAAATGAAAAAGTTTTGAAGAAGGAAGCCTAGAGCATGGCTGTAAAAGTAGAACTTCCCCAAGCAACCGAAGAGAAGAATGCATCAGCTAAGGGGGAGAAGCCCACTCCTCAAGAAGAAGTTCCAGCTGAGGGGGAGTTTCTAAAGGAAGATGATCATATTGAGGGGGAGCCTCACAATATCCTAATGACTAAAGAAAAAGTCCCTGCTCAAGATAAAGATGAACCAATGCGAAAGGTCATTGAGTTAATGGACTCTTCAGAAGACAACAAAGAAGAGAAAGAGGATGATGATGAGCTTGAAATAACTGGTGTAGGTAGAGATGGATACAGAAGCTATCTGTACAACCAAATGTTTTCTTACCTACCCATGATGGCATACCATCAAGCTCAGATTCTGAAATCATGGGACCACATGTTCTGGAGCTTCAAGGAATATCCAGCAATCATAGTTCTGGCTCATAGATTTCCAAGGGAAGTCATCTTTGTTAAAAAGTTGATTACAAACTATTCCTCATCCAATGTCACATCTGAGGTACTAACTATCCCCACAAGCTTTAGAGTTAATCATCAACCATCATCTTCATTTAGTTATTTCTATGAATTTCCCAAATGGCTGGAAGTGGTTCTCAACCCAATTAATCAGTTTCCAGTTACAGAATCCCAAAATTCTATAACTGAAGAACTAGAAGAAGCCAACTTTTCTCAGCTCCAACAAATCCCCTACTCTATCCCAGTCATCCAAACTCAAGCCCCTCCATCAGACATCCCTTCCTCGTCCAGAAATGAATGCTTTAATCTTGAAATTGCTCTCTGCTCCCTAAAAGAACAATTCAAAAATGCACCACCCTCTTCCTCAAGATTTCCCCAGATGGATGAGATTCTCTCAGAATTGTCTACTAAGGCCGATCTATCAACTATGTCTAAGAAAGTGATCAAGGAACTAGAAGAAAGTCTTGACGATCACTCTGAACTGATTCAGCTGAGACTGACATCCATGATCAATGCTGCAAACACCCTTCCAAAATCTCTGAGCTCTGAATTGTCCAAAACACTAAAAGAGATCATCAGAGAAATGCTTCAAAGCATAAAGGACAGGGATGACATTCACTTCCAAACGGCCAAAAGACATAGGGATGTTGTCTTAATCTTACAGCAAACTCAAGAATCTCAGAACAAATAGATGTTGCAAAGCATTCAGAATCTCCAGACTGCTGTCAAAGAGTTTCAACAATTCTATGTCAGCAGCGGCCAACAAACAGACAACATTCTATCCATTCTTCAACAAAGAGAAGCAAGGTCTGAAGTTCTCATTGAAGAAAATAGAGAAGACATTGCTCAGACCAAAAGTCAGCTGAATGAACTTGTCCAAGGAATTGCTCGTCTGTCAGATGACATTCGAACTCTTGATGCTGACATAAAGGGGGAGAAAAGAAGCAAGGGAGATCGGGAAGTAGATCGTGCAGACCAAGGACACAAGGGACGCGGATTCCAAACAACAAGAAATCCGCCTGTAAGACATATCTCTCAGCAGACTCAACGATCAGATCAGCAGGAAGTCTTAGTGGCTCAACCTTTAAGAAGTCAAGGGCCAGCTTCTAGCTCACAAGGAGTAACCGCAACAGGCCTAAGAATGCCAATTGGAGATCCGGCATTTATGAACAGGCACAACCACAATCCAAGACTAAGTCCCAGTGAGCTCGAAGATTTGGCTAAGAGAGATGAAGCTAGCAGAAAGAGGAGAGCAGAAGAAAAGGCAAATCCTCCAAGGAGCAAGAAGCCAAAAAAATAGAGATAAGTTGAATTTTCACTTCTTATTGATGTATCTATTTCAAATGTAACATCTATCTTCATACATCAATAAATTCATGCTTATTCTCTAGAAATTTCAGCTGCTCACTGAAATACTAAGTCATGTTTATTCTTCTGCACTGCATATAATCAATAATCATAACAACAAATCTCCTTAGTTATGTCAACATCAAATAGGGGGAGATTGTTGGGAGAATGCATAGCATGATTTGATGTTTTAATATGCTTGTGATTATTGTAAGGTCCTTAAATTGAATTTATGTACAAGGACTTAGTAATGGAAAGATCAAGATTGTTAGGCTAATCTAAGCTTTCAACGTGTATCATTATGTTCTAGAATGCATAGATAAAAAGATAAAAACTGTTAGGTTGATCTTATGATGTAATAGATAGGCTTGTCTGAACGTCGAAGCACAGCACCAGAAGTCGTAGTCTGCCAGGAGAGTCAGAGTCAACTCGGGAGCTATCGAGGCAGAATAGGAGTATGGAAGATGGTGAGATCTCAGAGTTCGTAGACTTCCAGGGGAAATGAAGAAGGATCGTAGTGTATCGAGAAGAGCCTCTTCAGGATCGTAGTGTACTGATGAAGTTATGTTCTGAATCGAAGAAACAGCCTGCCTATAAGCCGAACGACAATCTGCCAAAGCTAAGTATGAATAGCACTGTACGCTCAGAGTCGCAGAGTCTAGAGATGCCAAAGTCAAAGACAAGGATCATAGACCACACTCTGCGATCGTAGAGTTCACTGAACAAATGCAGAGATTGTAGTCGGAAAAGATCAGATGAAGACAACAAGCTCAAGTCAGCGATCGTAGAGTGGACTCAACGTTCACCAATCTAACTCTACGATCGTAGTATGCAGAGTCAGCGATCGTAGTATGCTCTTGGGATCGTAGAGTCAACAACACGATCTGAATCATAGAGCACAACAATCCAAATCGTAGAGCAACATCTGTCATGTCAGAAAACGTTAAAGCCTCATGAGTTGTTAATTCAACAATACGAGGAATGGATCCTAAATGCTACAGTGCCCATCAGTCCCAGAATAAATGAAATATCCTTAGGATGCAACAAAGAAGCGTATTGAAGAAGCTAAGGATAGTACTATGAATGAAAAGGGACAAAACACCTTTTCAGGTGGTAGGTGAAAAAGTAGCCTGCAGTGTCAGTGGTCCAGAATGCAGAATTTAGAAGATGTACAGAAATGTCTCCATCACAGTACAGAAAATTCAGATGCATTTAATGCCACAACGGATGGATCCAACGGATAGCTTTCAACATCACATATATACAGATCAGACAGATGAAAGAAAAGCAAGCATAAACATTCAACGTGAAGAACTCTCTAAGGCTCAACTCTACGATCTGAGATATTACAAAGCTTGCTCAACTACTCAGCTATTACGAACCAGAGCTTACACAGCAAACTGAGTAGCAACCTTCAGAACGCAACAACAACAATCATCAATCAACTAAAGAAGTATACCAAGTATGCTGGACTTGAAGAGTTCGCAGTGAACTGTAAGAAAGCCAAGTCTGTTGGACTTGAAGAGTTCAAAAGTGAACTAGAAAAGTTCCTAGACTGTTTGTCTAGAAGGAATCTGTGTGATTCAGAAGATTGTATAAGACATCCTTAATGGATATCCTACTCGTTGAGTAGAAGAGTGGACTAGGAGCTTTGAGTGCTCCGAACCACTTAAAAACAACTGTGTCATTTACATTCATACTATAACTACTATATCTGCCATAACTGCCTTAACTGCTCATAACTACATTGCTTGATAAAAGAGATTAAAACAAACACTAATTCCGCAAAGTCTTAATAATTATCTTAGATCAAGCTACTCAGAAAAGATTTTCAAATATCTATTCAACCCCCCTTCTAGATAACTTTTGCCTACTAAGAACTAACACATTACACAACCCAAAAGACATTCTTCTGAAAGAAAAAGTGCCATATGGACATGTGAAAGTAGTCTTTTCCTGATCTTCTAGAGCTATCATAATTTGATTGTAACCCGAATAACCATCCATAAGGCAATAGTATTCATGCCCTGCTAGTCTGTCTAACATATGATCGATAAATGGGAGCGGGAAATGATCTTTCCTTGTAAACTTGTTTAGCTTGCGGTAATCCATGCAAACTCTCCACCCCGTCACTGTTCATGTTGGGATTAGCTCATTATTCTCATTAGTCACAACGGTCATGCCGCCCTTCTTCGGAACACACTGTACGGGACTCACCCATGCGCTGTCTGAGATTGGATAGATTATTCCTGCATCTAGCCATTTTAGTACCTCTTTCTTAAACACCTCCTTCATTATTGGATTAAGCCTCCTTTGTTTCTCAACTGTCGGCTTGCTAACATCTTCCATTAGGATCATGTGCATGTAATACGAAGGGTTGATCCCTTTGATATCTGCTATGGTCCATCCAATAGCTGATTTGAACTCTGTAAGCACTCGGAGCAGTTTTTCTTCCTGATAAGATGTTAGTGCAGAAGAAATAATCATTGGTAATTTGGAATCTGAACTTAAAAATGCATACCTGAGATGTTCTGGTTGTGGCTTCAACTCCAATTCGGGAGGTGTCTCAAGAGATGGTTTTAGCTTTATTGAGGTATCTCCAGCTATCGTCAATGGCTCTGCAGGGGGTCTAAATCTCCTGAATTGGGGGTTGGCATCCAGATAGTGAACAAATTCGTCAAATTATTCATCCTCTGCATCTGAATTCTCATCAGTGATATTCCTTAAAGGTTCATAGTCTGCTAAACTCTGTATGTCATCATCTAGAATCCGACTCACCCAATTAATGACGAAACAATCCTCCTCATCCGTTGGGAATTTCATAGCTTTGAATGCATTAAAAATGACCTCTTGATCCTGAACTCGCATCGTGAGTTCCCCTTTTTGTACATCTATCAAAGCTCTGCCCGTGGCCAAGAATGGTCTTCTCAGTATGATCGGAATATTCTTGTCCTCTTCGAAATCTAGGATGATAAAATCAGCTGAAAAGATGAACTTATCCACTTTAACCAATACATTTTCAACAATTCCTCGTGGATATGTGACAGACCGATCGGCTAACTGTAATGATATGTTCGTTGGCCTTGGAGCCGATAATCCCAACTAGTTGAATACAGACAGTGGCATTAAATTTATACTTGCTCCCAAATCACATAAACATTTGTTAAACTCCATCTTCCCAATAGTGCACAGAATTGTGAAGCTACCCAGATCTTTCAACTTTGGAGGTAACTTAAGTTGAAGCACTGCACTGCATTCTTCTGTCAAAGCTACAATTTCAAACTCATCTAATCTCCTCTTCCTTGACAGTATACCTTTCATGAACTTTGCGTAGCTTGGAATTTGTTCCAATGCTTCGGCAAAAGGTATATTCATTTGCATCTTTTTGAAGACCTCTAAAAACTTGCTAAACTATTTTTCATCTTTCTGCTTTGCTAACCTTTGCAGATATGGTATTCGAGGGTGTAGTGGTTGTAGTGGACTCTTGACCTTCTCCTCTGAACCTGCTTTATTCATTTCATTTTGCTGAACCTCATAATTTTCCAGGTTTTTATCCTCCTCAGTTTCTTTCTCTGCATCGAGCGGCCGCATGGCCTCCTTAGTGGTATCATACGCGGGCGTGCGACTTGCAGATACTGTCAAGTCTTTCCCAGATCGCAATGTTAATGCTTGACACTACTCCTTCCCGTCTCTTCTAGGATTTGCCTCTGTGTTACTTGGCAAAACACCTTGGGGCCGATTAGTAAGCATGGTTACCATTTGCCCCATTTGCGTCTCTAAATTCTTGATAGCCACTGCTTGGCTTTTGATCATGACCTCGGTGTTTGCCATGTATTTCAACATCATCTCCTCCACTTCTGATTTTTTTCTCTGGATGTGATGCAGCTGGAGTGTGGTGTTGTTGCTGTTGAGTAAATCCCGGTGGAAATGGTGGTTTCGGTATAAACTGTGGCTATGTTGACTGTTGTTGAAACTGTTGATTCGGCTAGAACAAATTTTGTTGTTGTCCTTGGTTGTTAGACCAGAAGAAGTTTGGATGATTGCGGTTGTTGGGGTGGTATGTGTTCTGGAATTGGCCTTGGTCCTTTTTGTAGGAGTTTACATACTGAACTACTTCTGAGCTGATAGCGCATTGGTCTGTGGAGTATGACCACGCATAAATCTCACAAACAAAAGCAATCGTCTTCACTTTACTCTCTGCCAACGTCTCTATTGTCTTAGCCATGGCTGCCATTTGTGCCAATAGCTGTGTAATCACATCCACCTCCAACATACCTGTAACTTTGGGTTGAGACATCCGAGTTGTAGGGTTCTGATAGTCATTCGTGGCCATCGTCTCGATAAGCGTATAGGCCTCATTATATCTTTTTACCCATAATGCCCCTCCTGCGGCTGCATCTACAATCGGTCTGGACTGCCATCCCAAGCAACTATAAAATGAATTAATTACCAGCCAGTCTGGTAAACCATGATGTGGGCACTTCCTAAGCATCTCCTTATACCTTTCCCATTCTTCATATAAGGATTCACCCTGTTGTTGCTCAAACTGAGATATGGCTTTCCTCATCTTTGCAGTCTTAGCCATTGGGAAAAACGTGGCTAAAATTTTTTGTGCTAAATCCTCCCATGTAGTAATCGATCCAGCCGGCAAAGAATGTAACCAACTCCTTGCTTTATCCCTCAATGAAAATGGGAATAACCGTAGTCTGATGGCATCTTCCGTCACACCATTATATCTGAATGTGTCACAAATCTCGATATAGCTTAATAGGTGCTCATTCGGATCATCTGTAGCAGCACCCCCAAACTGTACTGAATTCTGCACCATCTTAATAGTGCTCGTTTTTATTTCGAAGGTGTTTGCTGCTATCGTCGATTTGACTACGCTAGATTGTAATTCATTTATGTTCGGTATGGAATATTCCCTTAGAGCCCGATGCTCTTCTCTTGGATCAATCCTTTGTTCTTCTGTCATATTGACTATAATGCTTTCTAACTGCTCTTGCAGATTTATCCGCACACTCGCTTTCCAACCTTTTCCGTTTATATTAGCGTGTGCTAGTGTTAACTCTGAGTTGGAGGATCGCGTGTGCATAAAATTCTACAAGCACCTGTACTCAAAACAAAACAAATATAGAAATGAGAAATGATAGAATTGTCTAAGTCATACAATACAACTTTAAACTAATGATAATTATCTAAATTAACGCCTGTCCCCGGTAACGGCGCCAAAAACTTGTTGCCCCTTTTATAGTTCTTATAAAAGAGCTCTAACTCATGCAAGTATACACGGGTCAACAAGTAATACAGAGTAAGTAAAGTATCGATCCCACAAAGAAAGTGTTAACATTAGACTACTATGCATTAATTAACTCACTATATTTATATGCTAAGACTATGGACTTAATTGTTGATTTAAACTAATTATGATTACCAACTAAAAATAAGATTATAAATGGACTAAATATAATGTGGAAATAATGGGATCCTAACTTCATTCAATATTTCATTCAATCGCCATATGTCATGCAAGAAGTGTTCATATATCACAGGATAATAGCCAAGGGAATAAAAGCGAGTTATAACCATTTTCCAATGCATTATAACTAACTCATATATCATCTACAGATGTTAGAATCTATGTAATCACCAATACCATCACAATTACCATATTCCTATGCGCAATTGCAATCCTATTGATTTTAAGCACAACCCTTAATCCAGCTCATACGGAAAAACAGTATATTCCTATCTGTTTCACAAAATATGCAATCCCCATATTCGCATGCTATCGTGATTTCATCCATATTCATATGTTCATTTCCAATTCCATACAAATACTAACATGAAGATTATCAGTCATTCATACATACAAACCAACCATGATAGATAATCCATATGCTATACAAAACAAATCTAACATTTAGATGTGCAAACAAATTACATATTATAATCTGTTAGGATCCCATAATGGAGTTTAGTTTATGGCGGAACCAAAAACCATTATGGGATCAAGGCTAAACATGATCAATAAACAAACGAATGGAAGAAAGTTAGAATGATCAAAACCCAATCGTTGTATAAAAACCAATGATTAACTATTGAATCCACAAAGAATTCCCATAAACAATATTTAATATCCACGATGATATAGATCTCCAAGAAGAAGTATAGAAAAATAGCTGTTATGGCTTTCTCCTATGTTGGAATCTCTCCCAAGGTGTAAACCATAGTTTCTACTATGAAAGTTACGTAATAAAAGTTTGGTCTCCTTCTCTGACACACGTCAGAATCATTTTATAACACATTACACATCATTAAGTTAAGAAATAAAAATAAAATAAATTAAAGCATCAGCATCGCACGCGGCCGCGCACGTCCCTAGTGTTTCTGGCTCGTGGTCGTGAGACTTACAGTAGGTTCAGAGCAAACTACGTCCTCTCGCGTGGTCGCGCGCTCATGCCTCGCGAGCGCGAGATGAGTCTCTCGCGGTCGCGCGTCCCTTACCTTGTGGGCGTTTAACTTGCAGAAGGTTCCCATATAAAGCTCTGTACTCGCGCGGGCGCGCGAGTCTGCCTTTGTACTGCCGCGCGGCTTGTGTCCTGCAATTCCTGAGTCTGGTTTCCTTCTTGCTGCTGCTACTTGCTTTAATCCTCATGCTAGCTTGATTTCTATGCCTCATTGTACCTCCATGCCATGCACATCCTTGCCTTTCAACTAGCCTTCACGCATCCGCTCACTGATACCTCGAATTCCAGCAAAATAAAGCCGATTCCATCTTTTGTTCACCAAAAGGAGTTTTAAGTATATTCAATGCAAAATAACGTGAAATACAACTAAAACAAAATGAACTGTACTTGAGGTGGGCACAATTCGCATGGATTAATGTACAATAAGTGAGTAAAAATATCACTTATCTGGTGCCTCCAGAAATTCAAGAATGGGTGAAAGTCAAACCCAAACCCAACCATGATCAAACCACTTCTTTCAATCTCGGAACCTTAGAAAGCCCTAAGTTAATCCAGATTGGTTCAGACCTTACCCTAAACCAACGGAATGATATGGCTACGCTATTAACCCAATTCCAGGAGGTGTTTGAATGGTCTCATGAAGACATGGTGGGTTTTTCCACTGACATTGTCCTTCATCGCCTTCCCATTAAAGAGGGATTTAATCCAGTCAAGCAGAAACTCAGGCGATTGAAACCTGAGTGGAGTTTAAAGGTGAAAGAAGAAATTGTGAAACATTTTCAAGCTGGCATCATCATGGTGTCTACATATCCTGAGTGGATATCCAATATCGTGTCCGTACCTAATCTTGGAGGGAAGGTGCGAGTTTGCGTGGATTACGGGGACTTGAACAAAGCTTGCTTAAAAGATAGCTTTCCCGTGCCATTTATCCACATTCTCATTGATAATATTGCAAAATACGACATGTACTCCTTTGCTGATTGCTTTGCCGGGTATCATCAGATCATGGTTGCCGAGGAAGATCGTGAGAAGACTACTTTTATCGCTCCTTGGGGAACTTTTTGTTATAAATGGTTGTCATTCGACCTCATCAATGTCGGAGCTACCTATCAACGAGCTATGATGGCTCTTTTCCATGACTTAATGGATAAAGAGATTGAGATTTATGTGGATGACATCATTGTCAAATCTCGGAAGGAGGATGACAATATAGACCATCTTAGAAAGTTGTTCAACAGGTTGCGTAAGTACAACTTGAAGTTGAATCCAGCTAAATGTGCCTTTGGCGTTAAATCAGGCAAGTTGCTAGGATTTCTAGTCAGCCACTAAGGGATAGAATTGGATCCTACCAAAATCCAAGCCAACACGGAAATGCCCATTCCTCAGACAGAGAAGGAAATAAGGGGATTTTTGGGAAGAATCAACTTCATCAACAGGTTTATCTCCCAACTCACAGCAACCTGTGAGCCAATCTTAAAACTATTAAAGAATAACTCCTCCATGAAATGGAGTGATGAGTGCCAAAATGCCTTCATTGCAATCAAGAAACAGCTAATCAAAGCTTGGTACCACCCAGGGATGATGTTCCCCTGTTCATGTATCTGTCCGTAATTGACAACGCCATGGGCTGCATGCTGGGACAGAAAGACGATAGAGGCCAAGAACGAGCTATCTATTACCTCAGCAAAAGGTTCAGCAGCAGTGAACACAAGTACACTCTGATCGAAAAGACGTGTTGTGCTTTAGCATAGGCTTCCATGAGGTTACAACATTACCTCCATGGCCACAAAACCCATCTCATATCCCACGTGGATCCTCTCAAGTACGTGTTCAATAAACCCATGTTAAATTACTGAATGTTCAGATGGCAGTTGATCCTACAACAATTTGACATCGTATATGTGACTCAAAAGTCCATCAAGAGTCAAGGAATCGCGGATCAACTGGCCGCCGTACCTTCAGGGGATTTCAAACCCTTGGAAACATATTTTCCCGATGAAGGGGTAATGACAGCGCAGCAACACCATCAGTAAAATACGAGCCAATCATGGAAAATGTATTTTGATGGAACTGTTAATATGGAAGGTTCTGGAGCTAGAGCTGTTCTAGTATCTGGTACGGGGGAGCAGTATCTCTTCGTCCTCAAATTATAGTTTGTCAACACCAACAATACGGCTGACTATGAAGGCTGTCTCATGGGGCTAAAACTTGCCCGTTCAATGGGCATCAGACGGTTAATTATCCTTGGAGATTTAGAGTTGGTAATCAGACAATCCACCAAAATCTATTAAACTAGGGAACTATATTTGCTGCCTTACCATCGGCAGGTTTTGAAGATGGCTTCGGAGTTCGAAGAAATATCTTTTCTACATTTTCCTCATAATAAGAATGATTTCGGGGATGCATTAGCAACTTTGGCCTCCTTGATTCGCATATCAGACAAGGAACACTTGCCAAGCATCACAATTACCATGAACAAGGCCCCAGCCTATGGGAATTATGTTGGAGAAGTATCGAATGAGCTTCCTCCCATCCAACCTCCTTGGTATCAACATATCAAAGAATATCTGTGAGATGGATCTACACCTGCTGAGGCGAGCCTGACTGAGAAAAGACGGATCCATCGACTTGCTATGAAGTTCTACCTGAGTGGAGATGCGCTCTACAAAAGAGATGCAGGACTAGGTCTCCTCAAGTGTCTAGATAAAAACCAAGCCCAAAGGCTTATGGATCAAATCCATGGTGGAATCTGTGGCCCACACATAAGTGGCCCCCTCCTAGTCAAGAAAGTCCTCATGACAGGACATTATTAGATATCTCTCAAAGCTGATTGCAACGACCACGTCAAAAGATGCTATCAGTGCCAGATTCATGGGAATGCTATACACGCCCCTCCACGGGAACTCCACAATATGAGCTCTCCTTAGCCCTTCTCAATGTGAGGAATGGACGTTATCGGGCCCATTGAGCCTAAAGCCAGTAATGGTCACCGATTTATCTTCACCATGATTGACTACTTTACCAAGTGGGTAGAATCAGTCTCCTTCCCCAGGGTTACTAAAGAAGTAATCATTGCTTTCATCAGAAACAATGTCGTTTGTCGATATGGACAACCAGAGGTGACTGTGTCAGACAATGCCAAGAATCTCAACAACAAAATGATGGAGGAATTATGCAGTAAATTCCACATCAAACATCTCAACTATGTCATCTATCATCCAAAGATGAATGGTGTTGTTAAAGTGGCTAACAAAAACATCAGGAAGATTATGAAAAAGATGTTCGCCAACCACAAAGATTGGCCTAACCTATTGCCTCTTACTCTGTTAGCCTACAGAACCTCAATGCGCACTTCCACTAGGGAAACCCCCTACGCTTTAACCTATGGGATGAAAGAAGTGCTCCCCATAGAAGTTGAGATTGAATCTCTCAGAGTGTTGGTCGACGTTCAGTTGGATGAAGACCAATGGGTACAAGACAGGTATTACCAATTGTCTCTAATAGATGAATGGCGAACCGCGGCTATCTACCATGGTCAGTAATATCAGCAAAGGATCGCCAGATCCTACAACAAAAAAGTCCGGTTACGGCAGTTTAAACAACATGACTTGGTTTTGAAAAAGAACCTTGACAACCAAGATCAGGCTAAAGGAAAAATCACTCCTAACTGGGAAGGCCCGTTTGTTATCATGGAAATATTGACAGGAGGCGCTCTCAGATTGCAAGAGATGGACGGCGATGAATTTCCATAACTCATCAACTTAAACACCGTGAAACGGTATTATGTCTGAAGTAACTAGCAAAGACCCTGGTGCATAATCATCAGGTCACCAGTCATTCCGGTTCTTTAACCTTTTACCACCTATAACTTATCTACACTTTTCCCCTCAGGGAAATGTACTTTTCAAGCCAGCAGCCTGGTTTTCTCCTCTGCGTTCCTACAACTTAGATCATCCCACCGCGGATTGACCCTCTTGTGTTTGCAGTTTGGCTACCCTTACCTGGGATCAAACTTCTCATACCTACAGTTTATCCTTAACCTAGGATTAAACTTTCTCCTCCCCGCACTCTGACCTGCAAATGGGATTACACTTTTCTTCTCGCCCTGAGGGGCGAACTACATCGACATGATCTCCTCTTTAATAGGAGTACGTAGGCAACCATTTTATATGGCCCGGTCGCAATAAAACAAAAAAACAACAAAAACATTTCTACCCTCTTCTCCTTACAAAAACAAAAACAACCAAAAACATTCCTACACCATGTCAGCCATATACAGCATTGAACCTCTTACACCAGGTTCGAACTACGCAGACCTGATCTCCTATTCAATAGGAGTACGTAGGCAGCCATTCATGGTGCGGTCTCACCCCCTACCAAAACACAAATCATTGTTAACTGGTATTGGGATTCTCTTTCAATCCACTACATTTCATTTGGCTTCAGACCAAAGGGGTGGAATTACCTGAACTCCTCCCAAATAATAGATTCGGCGACCATCCAAGCTGCGGTCATACCTCGAAGAGCAGCACCAAACCATAAGAGGTGGAATTAACTAGGCTTCTCCTAAATAGAAGTACTGGCAACCATCTTTGGTGTGGTCAATCTCAGAGAGGAAAGCCACACTCCTCTCCACATTTCCATCCAGAAGCAAGTCCCAAGACACCAAAGATGGTAGGGATACATAGATCGATGATGCATTCTGAACTATCCAAAGACAACTCAATGTCCATCCACCCAGGAGGAATTCAGAATACATCAAGATCACAAGCCCTGAAGCAGCATGCAAAATATCAAGTAAATAGCAGGACATATCTAAAAGGGAAGTGATCCAAAAATATATTTCCCTGTCATATATAATGCTGTTTGATATATATACAATGTAAAGTTTACATGACAAAATGACTAAGCTAGTTTGTGCAGGTAAATACAAGCTCATCTACAAGTCAGGGTATATGCGTGCTAATAAGCCAAACATGGCGTCCCTCTCCGAAGACGGAGGTGAAGCAGTGGTCTCCTGTACGAGAGTATCCACACGACCCAAAAGATCTATACCCATCTGCATGGTGACCATGTGATGATAAATATATGCGTTCATCTCTGCGATCATGCCAGTGGTAAGGGACCTCACTGCAGTGCTATCTATGATGGCTACATCCCGGGCAGATATAGCACTATCCCGCTCAACTATCACTGCATCTCTGGCTGATATAGCTTCATCCCGTTCAACAATAGCGGCATCTCTGCGATCTAATGCCTCGTCTCTCTCCAATAGAGTGGCGTCTAATACATCAAGAGCAGTAGACATCGTAGATCGAATCTGGTCTCTCTCAAAGGTCATCAGTTGAAGACTCTGCTCTAAATACTGTGCCGAGTGCTGGTTCACAAAAGTACTAGTACTAGGAGAATCCAGAAGAAATGCTGGAAACCCAGTAGCGGCTCCTCCTCGATGTAGGTATCAATGTCCTCTGTAGTCTCTACATCATCTAACTCAATCTCTGGTACTGTAAATACTGTTGCAGACGATAAAATCTCTGTCTCCATCCATGCAGAGTAATCTGCAGAATAACCGGGATGACTGATAGAAAAAGCAGCTATCTCACGCTATTCCCAGCAAGTGTATACATGAGATCGTTCCTCTGATGAGAGGTATCGAGAAGTTGAACGCTGGCCTGTCGCCCCCTCTAAAGGGTAAAAATCCTAGAACTGGTCGAACTGTGACATCACGGCCAGTGGGTGATAAGTAGTCACGCCCCTCAAACCAGCCAAAGGAAGGAAATCCATGCCCGGAGCGTGAGTAATGAAGCTGTATAGTGAGCAAAGCCCTGAGCACATCAATATGCTAAATGGATCTCTGATATCTGCCAAAAATGCGGACCAGGACTACGCATCTATACACTTTGACGGCTGAAAGGAGTATGACATGGCCACATCATGGGAGAAGCAATACCCATGTTGTCTAAGGGTACCCACCGGTCGTAAGTGTGACATAAACCACACATACAACATGACCAAACTCCCAGTAAACATGCCTGATGGGTAAGTACAACAATAGGATGCTGACCACAGAGTCTCTGCTACAATCATAGGCACAATAGTACGACCCTCCCTGAGAGCTCTCACGGTCATGACAACGCCTATATCTAACTCATCGATATACAGCGGCATGTACATGTATGACAATACACATAGCATCAGTACATCAACTCTGGCCAAATGCCAATGATCCTCTGACACAGTGAAATCCCCGGAATGTCATGAGTAGCTATCCTCCGCGCCAAATCTGTCATACATAAAATGCTGAGAGATCACGTGGCCAGATGTCAGCTCATCCTGCACTACTCTGTGCCTCAATCCTGTGAGAGTCATGAATCATCTACTCATATCTCCTAAAGCCATGTGCACACGAGGTCTGTCTAAGGGAAGCATCGTCAAACGTGCATACTCCTCCACAGTAGGAGTCAACTCATGGGTACCAAAATGGAATACCTGCCTATCAGGTAGCCAATGCTCTAGCATCCTGATAAGTAGGTTTTATACCTACTTATCCGGTATCTTTTACTTGAATTAGTTGTTTTTATTCACGTGTCTTAGTTACTTTTCATGCATTTTGTGTTCGTTTTGTAGGTTATACGTTTGAAAGCGATGTGAGCGATTATTTGTAAGGAAAAGCACGGAAAATGCAAACAAAAGTAATCCGGACATCGTTTATGCTTTTATTTTCAATTCATCTTCTTGGCTTGGAACTTAGACTATATTTTAGAGCGTTTTCTTAGCTTTCCGAAACATCTTGAATCATTCAAATCGGAGTTCAGATGAAAGAGTTATGACATTTCTACCAACGGACGTTGAACTTCACCGTTTTGGGTGGTCATTTGCATAGCAGTCACTTGCAGTCCAATTTCGACCATCATGCGTTTGTTGTTTCTGAAAACTCAAAGAATCAAAGTTGTATATCTCGTCTATAGCTTCGATTTGATAGGTTGTGTGCCCCGTAAATCCTCTCGGTTTAAAAGTTATTGCAGATTTAGCAGAGGAGGTTCCAGCAAGAAAATTAATTGGCAGATTGGTACCCAGCCGGGGCTGGATGTTTTTGTGCCTTAGGACCCAGCCGAGGCTGGGGTTCTGGGCGTTTTAGCAGTCCACTACCCAGTCGGGGCTGGGTTTTTACAAGGGAAAAGGCCAACCGGGGTTCAGGATGAAGTATTGATTTAGATCTAATCATGATAACATGTGTTCAGGATTTTGTTAGTAGCTTAAACTTGATGAGTGTTAAGGTAGAGATATGCTTGATGCCATATGAAATCTTATAGAGAACTTGCTCTTAAACATTCTTCAATTGTAATTCACATAGAGATATAGTGGGTTAGTTGATTAAGGTGTTTAACGGATTTCTATCTTAATTGTGGATTGACGTTAATACGATATTAGTGCATCGAGAGGTGGTTAATATTACTTTCGTGTTCTTGATTAACAATTCACGATAGAGAATAATTGATGAGAAGTGTGTTAACTTAAATGAAGCAATAAGTGAAGTTGTGATCTTAAACCTCTATAGTCTTAATTTAATTAGTGGAAGTTAATAGTAGTTTAATTTATTTAATTTGCATTTCATTCATTTAAATAAGATTGAGTTGGTTACGAGTTAGTACTTGGTGATTTTTATTAAATAATTCTATGTGGGAACGATACTCAACTTATCACTTTATTACTTGTTGACTGTAACAACCGAGAAATTCGAATTTTAATGTAAGATGATTTTATTAAATTAAATAATAATAAAATCATATTATGTGGGATATCAAGATGGTTGTTGTTTTGTAACCTATTGATATTGGAATATCGTAGTATTTGAGCTATGTGAAGGATTTAAGGTGTTTGAATTTCCAAGACGAAAATAAAAGTTTTCCGAGAAATTTTCCAAAAAACACTATTCATCGGTATTTGTTTGGGATTTATTTTTGAATTCCCGAGAAATACGTAATGGTAGAATATTAAAGTAAGACGGATTATGTAATAATAATCTAGTTATGGAAAACGTAATATTTCGCTTGCGGACTTAAATCGAGAACGTAAGGAAAATGAAGAACTACTTCGTTAAGGAATGATGGTATGATACGTGAGTATTGTACAAGGAATGAAAACGAGTATAATACAAAGTATTATATGAGTTTGTAAGAAGAATGCATTATCGTATATAAATTCTATATGAATTAGAATACGAGAATAATACATAAACTATATGTATATGTATTATGTAATATTAATGGACTTGTAAAGATTGGTTAGGATTTTGTACAAGCCCAAGTGAATTAAGGGTTAAGGCCCAACTTATGAATTAATGAACATATGAAAGTTTGTTAAAGTAAAGCCCAAAGATTTAGTTGATTCAAGTCCAAGCTAGGATTTAATGAATGGATTGACCCCATGAGGAAATCCATATTAATATGGTTAAGGTGTAATGACCAAGAAAAGTGGTGACCAAGTTAAGTGGTAACCAAGTTATATGAGTAATGACCAAGTTATGTAATGATCAAGTATTAAGAGTAGTGGCCAAGCAAAGGATAAGATTAGAGCTAGCCAATTAATGAATAGTAACGAGGTGCAAAAAGGAGGTGGGATGATGGAATTGACTAAATTGCCCTAACCTTTGGAATTCTATAAATAGTGAAGGTTGGCAAGTCTTTTAATAGTTGATCAAATAATCCAATCACTCTCTCTCAAAGTGCTTAAGTGTTAGGAGAATTAAGTTGCAAATAAGTTACTTCCATAAGCCAAGAAGAAGAAGAAGATTTCATATCAAAGACTTCAAAAGTAAGACCTCTTCTCCAATTATCTTCTATCTCTAGCATGATAGGTTGATAATAAAAGTTTGGATTGAGGAACATGAATGATAAAAAGTAAGAAGTATGTGTGAGTAATGAACTTAAGCCACATAAGTTGGTAATAAGTCATTTGAATTAGCATAAGTGATAAACCTATGAAAGGTTGTTAGTTGAAGTAATATGAAGGTAAAAGAACTTGTATGATCATATGTATCAAGAATACATAAGAAAAATTATATGTTGAGAGCATATATGATGATTAAGAAACTTTAATTATCATAAGTCATGAAAGATGAGATCATAAGTAGTTTATAAAGTTATAAGCTTATGAAGAAATAAGTCAAAATCCAACAATGAATATAAGTTGTTGTATTAAATATGTTGAGATGTTCACATGATGAATGGAATTCATAGGTAGTATTGAACAAGTTCTAAGAACAAAGAATTACTGGAAATCGCACGATTAGACGATAATCGTCGAATTCGTAAATTTCCCGAAATGGAAGTCAAATTTTGAGTTTTAATTCGAAAATTGCATTTTCCAATGGAGACAAGTCATGTTTGTCATTTAAGAGTTGTGGACTCGAAAATGGACAAATTCTGACTTAAAACGAAGAAACGAGCGTTTAACGTTCACGAACGTTTATCGTTTTCGTTAAAAATGAACCAATAGGTGAATTTTTAGCAAACGAAGTCAAATAGATAAAATTCTTGCATGAACGCGTAGATTACGTAATTTGTGAACCGTAGGCTTTTGAACGAGCCAATTCGGACTTAAAACGAAGAAGTTATGCGTCCGGGAAGTTCACAAAAATTAAAAGTTAGAAAAATTTTCTGGTGCACAGAGTTGGCGCCGCAGCGCCAACCCTCAGCCTTTTTGGTCGCGCCGCAGCGCGACATCTGGGACTCGGCTACTGCTAATTCGCGCCGCAGTGCGAGTTGCTAGAGTAATGCCCGCGCCGCGGCGCCAGGCACAGAACTTTGACAGTAAAGAATAAAAATGAAGGGAAAGGAAGGGGATGGCAGGAGATTGAACTACACCTACCTTAAACAAACTTAAAGTAACATTATTGGGACATTGTTAGGACTTAAAAGTAATGAAGAATGGTTAATATAATCAAGTCAAATGAATGTAAAGCGGACGATAATTCAAAACGTATAAGAATGAAATCTAATCTTTAATTAGATTGAAATGAAAGATAAGATATATTTAGATACATACTTGATTATATGTGACCTAATGTAAGGCATTATGTGATCATGTATTGTAGAGACTTGAAAGGCTTGAACGTAAAGTAAAATACACAGTAGCAGACGCTAAAGGCAAGTATTCTAACTCTTGTTTCAGTTCAATCTGAACAAGTTTATGATGTTCATGTATCCTTTCGCATGAATTGAAGTATAATGAAGTTAAAGCCAGTTTCTTTGGCTAGACTTAACATTTTGGGTGGATTATTGATAATCTATTCATCTGTTATCAAATGCTAATATCTTTTGTCAACTACTGATAGTTTTCAAAAGAAGACTAAATTGTTAAAAAAATGTTTTGTCGATAAAACGACAGGCACATGAGGTTGTCAAATGATTAAACGTACTTACGTTTAATGGATGTAGTATTGATCAATACAGAGTACAATAGGCTGATCACCTAGAAGTGCTCGTAAGTAATATCGGGCTTACGGACTTAGGTCCGGGTTGTCCTTTTCAAAGAAAGAATGAATACTCAAGGTCTTTGACCGGAGTGAATGCTTTACTGGATTTACTCATTGTGAAACATTTTGAAAGGAAAGATGAATTGCTATTTTGAATCATTAATAGTACTTCATAGCTATTGTTCAGTTATCGAAGATATATGATTCATATGTATCAAGCATGTTGTTATTGAAATTGTTATACTTGCTGAGCTAGTCATGCTCACTCTTGCTTGAACCATATGAATGCAGCTAAGACTGAACGTCCTGAAGGATCAAATAAGGATAAAGGAAAAGCTAAGGCAGATTATTAAAGCTGTCATGTAATAGTATAGGTCTATTGTTGTAATGAAATGAATATTATGATAAAAGAACCTTTGTAATGGGTTTAGAACTTGGGAAATGTAAATATTGAATTAAATATATATAAGTTATGTTCATTCTTTGAGACTTTCAATTGAATGAATGTATGAATGTTTGTACAGTATAGCACCATCTGTCGGGTTGTAAGATACCCGGATTTGGGGGCGCTACAAGTTGGTATCAAAGCCTAGGTTATAAAACTTAAAGGGAATTAGAACCTTAAGTCATAACCTTAATAAAGAAGTAAAAGAAGAAAGATAACCTTATAAAAATGCATTATAGTAGGCTATGTGTTTTTATTTATGCTATTGACATGTACTAATCAAACTATGTTGTTTTATTGTAGATGTCGGGAGAAAATGATATGTATAGAAATATACATGTTGTAAGCGAGGATTCGGTTAATCGGGTAGAGATACTACCAAATCCCGTAGCGATAGAGCCAGAAGTGGTAGCAATAGAGTCTGGAGACTCGGACAATTTAGACTATATGTCTATTTTCGATGGCATGCTAGAGGAGGAGGTGGACGTAATGTCTTTTGACCAAGTTCCACCCGCAGAGGAGATGTCTACGGGGGATTTGATGAAAGCATTATTTATGACGGTATTGGATAGGAATGTCCATTATTGCCAGGAGGTAAAGGAGTTGAAAGCAGAACTCCAAGCTGTCCGTGAGGACAAGCTTAGCATGGAGGGAATGTGGGAGGAGGAACACGATGATCGTGTTTTAGCTAAGGACAAGGTCCGAGAGCTGAAATGTGAAGTCTTTGAGCTCAAGCAAGAGCTAAAGACTAAACAGAGGAGATTGGAGAGGATGTCCTATATACATAGGAGTTCTCATGTGGATTTCCAGCAGCAAGTGGCTGGGTATCCGGTAGAGGCGGGGCAGACGCGACATACCATCAGTCGGGATGTTATAGCCGGTCTGGCCAGTAAAGATTTTGAGAATGCCTTACGGCAGATGTAATCTAGCAATAGCTAGAGTAGCGTAGATATGTAAATATTATGTATCTAGTAGTGACGTAAAACCCTCTTTTGTATAAACAAGGGTAGTCTTTGGTAAATCCCAGTTTTTGAAAAGTAATTGCGGGATGGTAATGTAATCAGCTAAGGCTGAATGATGTAAACAATGTAGTGTTATACTACAAGTTATTAATCAATATAAGCCTATTTTATGGAACATATTGAGTAATGAGTATGAGTTATTGTTTTATCACAAATAATAACTAACTCACAAGAAGAAAGTAATAATGATGTGTTGTTTTCTTAACAGCGAAATGCCGCCAAGAAGGGGACAACGAAATCAAGAAGTTAATGTTAACCAACCGGAAGGTGGTCCGGTTAATCCAATGCAAGAGTTCGTTAATCTTTTAACGGCTGCATTTAATAGAACGGGGGCTAATGTACCTGTAATTCCTGGGGTAGTACGAGCTACTACTTTTAAGGACTTTAAAAGTGTAGGTCTGCCGGAGTTCAAGGGAACTACGGACCCTATAGAAGCCCAAACTTGGGTGAAAGAAATTGAGAAAGCATTTGTAATTACGAATGTGGAGGAGGGTCAAAAGGTTGCCTTTGCAACCTATTTGATGAAAGGAGAGGCCAATTTCTGGTGGGAGGCAAACCAGGCTAGGGCCGATATAGGAAACCTAACGTGGGAGAGGTTTAAGGAGATTTTCTTCGAGAATTATTTTCCCACGAGTATGCAAGGGAGAATGGAAATGAGGTTTCTGGAATTGAAACAAGGGGATATGACAGTTCCCCAATATGCCGCCAAGTTTAATGAACTGGCACGATTTGCTCCACATCAAGTGGACACTGAAGTGAGAAAGGCTAGAAGATTCGAGCAGGGCTTAAAACCCTGGCTCTATAGCCGAATTTCGGTGTTCCAAAGTACTTCCTTTGGAACCATATTAGAGAAGGCAATAATAGCCGAAGGTGGGAATGAGGCTTTAAGCCAGTACCACAAAGATAAGAAAAATAAAGGAAGAGTTGATGGGGGAATTAAGACCGAAGGAGCCAGTGGTAGTGGCGACGGTCAGAAAAGAAAGGGTTTTAACTCTGGGAATACCGGAGTGAAACAAGGCGATTCAAAAAGAAGGATGGAGGCCTGTAAAACCTGCGGGAAGACTCACTTGGGAGTCTGTCTCAAAGGAAAGGCCGTATGTTATAATTGTGGACAGAGCGGGCACATTTCGCCTAACTGTCCAAATCCGAAGAAAAATCACGGATGTTTTGTATGTGGATCAACTGACCACATAGCAAAGAATTGCCCGAAGAAGGGTATGGAAGGAAATAAGGGCACTAATAGTGGAAAGTTATCTATTAGCGGTCCAGTTCAGCCGGGTAGACCAATGGCCCGTACTTTTAATATGACAGTCCAAGATGCGGTGGCATCCGGAGACGTAGTTGCAGGTATTATCCCAATCAATAACATTAATGCATATGTGCTATTTGATTCGGGTGCTACTTGTTCGTTTATAGCATGTGATTTTGCTAGACGATTAGAATTATTTCCCGAAAAATTGCCTATACCTGTGAACATTAAGGTAGCAAATGAAGAGATAATTCCTGTGGATAGTATTCATAGGAGTTGTTGCGTAGATATACGTGGATGTAAGTTATCGATAGATTTGATACCGATAAGGCTGGGAGAATTTGATGTAATCCTCGAAATGGATTGGTTGATTAAACATGGAGCAATTATAGATTGCCAAAAGAAACGTGTGAGCATCAGGACGTTGAAACAACCTCCTGTAGTATTCTACGGTAATAAATCACCGGGGAGATCGTGTTGTCTTACGATGACACAAACTAGGAAACTCTTAAAAAAGGGGTGTGTGGGTTACTTGTGCCATGTTGTTGATACCCAGCGAGTGGGAACAACCATGGAACAAATACCTATAGTAAACAAATTCATGGATGTATTTCCAAGTGAGTTACCGGGTTTACCACCGGATAGGGAGATCGAATTTGTAATAGACATTGTGCCAGGAGCGACACCAGTGTCAAGGGCACCGTATCGTATGGCGCCGGTGGAAATGAAAGAGCTAATGGTTCAATTACAGGAACTGTTGGATAGGAAGTACATTCAACCAAGTGTTTCCCCGTGGGGTGCACCAGTGTTGTTTGTCAAGAAGAAAGATGGATCGTTAAGACTTTGTATCGACTATCGAGAGTTGAACAAATTAACGATAAAGAATAAATACCCATTGCCCAGGATTGATGATCTCTTTGATTAGTTAAGAGGGGCAAAGTATTTTTCTAAAATAGATTTACGGACGGGGTATCACCAGTTGAAGGTAAGGAAAGAGGATATACCAAAGACGGCATTCAGAACTCGTTATGGTCATTACGAGTTTCTGGTGATGTCATTTGGGTTGATGAATGCACCAGCTGCATTTATGGACATGATGAACAGAGTGTTCAAATCTTATTTGGACAAGTTTGTGGTTGTGTTTATTGATGATATTCTAGTCTATTCAAAGACGCCAGAAGATCATGCTGAACACTTAAGATTAGTGTTGGAAACACTAAGAAAGGAGAAGTTATATGCGAAATTCACTAAGTGTGAATTTTGGCTGGAGAAAGTACAGTTTTTAGGTCATGTCATTGATCAGGAAGGGATTTCAGTGGATCCAGCAAAGGTAGAAGCAGTGATGAACTGGGAACAACCGAAAACGCCAACTGAGGTGCGGAGTTTCCTAAGGTTAGCGGGTTACTATCGAAGATTTATCCAAGATTTTTCGAAGATAGCTACCCCGTTGACTAATTTAACAAGGAAGACGGTGAAATACGTATGGACGGATAAATGTGAAGACAGTTTTCTGGAACTGAAGAAAAGACTAAGTAAAGCACCTGTTTTGTCATTGCCAGATGACACAGGAAATTTTGTAGTATATAGTGATGCTTCGCATAGAGGGCTTGGTTGCGTGCTCATGCAGCATGGCAATGTCATTGCGTATTCATCACGGCAGTTGAAGGATTATGAGAAAGTTTACCCTACTCATGATCTGGAACTGGCCGCGGTAGTATTTGCCCTAAAGATATGGAGGCATTATCTTTATGGGGAGAAATGTGAGATATATACAGACCATAAGAGTCTAAAGTATATCTTCACTCAGAAGGAGTTGAATATGAGACAGAGAAGATGGCTGGAGTTGATAAAGGATTACGACTGTGAAATCCTGTATCACCCTGGGAAAGCCAATGTAGTTGCCGACGCCTTAAGTAGGAAGGGTCGGGAAAAGTTGTCTATGTTAACGGCTCAAAATGAGTTAATAACAGAGATGGCTAGGATGGAAATAGAAGTGAAGATGCCGAGTGAATCGGGGTAGATACTTTTTACGACGGAGAGACAATCTACCATTGAAGAGAGGGTCAAGGAGGTACAACTCAAGACTGATGAGTGTAACCAAATGAAGAAGCGGTTATCCGATAAAGAAGATGATAAGTATAGCCTTAATAATGAAGGATTATTAAGATTTGAATGAAGAATTTGGATTCCGAATGATACAGAATTAAAGGAGCAAGTGTTACAAGAAGCTCATAGTTCAAGGTACTCGATACATCCTGGTAGCACTAAGATGTATCAAGACCTTCGACAGAGTTTTTGGTGGCCAAACATGAAAAGGGAAATAGCAGAGTATGTAAGTAGGTGTTTGACTTGTCAAAAAGTTAAAGCCGAACATCAACGACCCAGTGGCTTGCTGCAGTCATTGGAGATTCCAGAATGGAAATGGGAGCATATCTCGATGGATTTCGTGGTAGGACTTCCAACAACGTCAAAAGGATACGATTTTATTTGGGTAATAGTCGACCGATTGACGAAATCGGCTCACTTCTTACCAATTAGGGTCAAGTATAACTTAGACCAGTTAGCTAAACTTTATGTCAAGGAAGTTATTTCCAGACATGGAGTACCGATATCTATTGTGTCAGATCGTGATCCACGATTCACATCGAACTTCTGGAGAAGTTTGCAAGAACAGCTGGGAACACAGTTAAAGTTAAGCACGGCTTATCATCCACAAACTGATGGGCAGAGCGAGAGAACAATTCAGACGTTAGAAGACATGCTGAGGTCTTGCGTCATGGATTTCAAGGGTAGTTGGGATGATCACCTGCCACTGGTAGAATTTGCTTATAACAACAGTTATCATGCAAGCATAGGTATGCCGCCTTATGAAGCTCTGTATGGAAGGAAATGCAGAACACCATTGTGTTGGGATGAGGTGGGAGAACGCCGGATGCTAGGACCAGAATTGGTGCAGCAAACAGCGGATATAGTAAGGTTAATTCGGATGCGTCTTGTCACGGCTCAAGACAGACAGAAGAAGTATGCGGACTCACATCGATTAAATCGAGAGTTCGAAGTAGGTTCGTATGTGTTTCTGAAGGTATCTCCCTGGAAAGGAAAGATACGTTTTGGAAAGAAAGGAAAATTAAGTCCAAGGTTTATAGGACCTTTTGAAATATTAAATCGGGTGGGAGAGGTAGCTTATAAGATAGCATTACCTCCAGACCTAGAAAGAATACATAACGTGTTTCACGTATCTGTATTACGTCCGTATAAGCCGGACTATAAGCATGTAATCGAGTATGAGCCGATTCATATCGAGAAGGATTTATCATATGAAGAATCGCCAGTTCAAATCATTGATAGAAAGGAACAAGTTCTGAGGAACAAAGTAATATCATCAGTGAAAGTGTTATGGAAGAACCATGATGCTGAAGAAGCAACGTGGGAGTTAGAAGAAAAGATGAAGAAAAATTTTCCTCATTTATTTGAAAAAAAACACGAGATTCTGAGGACAGAATCTTTATAAGGGGGGAAGAATGTAACAACCGAGAAATTCGAATTTTAATGTAAGATGATTTTATTAAATTAAATAATAATAAAATCATATTATGTGGGATATCAAGATGGTTGTTGTTTTGTAACCTATTGATATTGGAATATCGTAGTATTTGAGCTATGTGAAGGATTTAAGGTGTTTGAATTTCTAAGACGAAAATAAAAGTTTTCCGAGAAATTTTCCAAAAAACACTATTCATCGGTATTTGTTTGGGATTTATTTTTGAATTCCCGAGAAATACGTAATGGTAGAATATTAAAGTAAGACGGATTATGTAATAATAATCTAGTTATGGAAAACGTAATATTTCACTTGCGGACTTAAATCGAGAACGTAAGGAAAATGAAGAACTACTTCGTTAAGGAATGATGGTATGATACGTGAGTATTGTACAAGGAATGAAAACGAGTATAATACAAAGTATTATATGAGTTTGTAAGAAGAATGCATTATCGTATATAAATTCTATATGAATTAGAATACTAGAATAATACATAAACTATATGTATATGTATTATGTAATATTAATGGACTTGTAAAGATTGGTTAGGATTTTGTACAAGCCCAAGTGAATTAAGGGTTAAGGCCCAACTTATGAATTAATGAACATATGAAAGTTTGTTAAAGTAAAGCCCAAAGATTTAGTTGATTCAAGTCCAAGCTAGGATTTAATGAATGGATTGACCCCATGAGGAAATCCATATTAATATGGTTAAGGTGTAATGACCAAGAAAAGTGGTGACCAAGTTAAGTGGTAACCAAGTTATATGAGTAATGACCAAGTTATGTAATGATCAAGTATTAAGAGTAGTGGCCAAGCAAAGGATAAGATTAGAGCTAGCCAATTAATGAATAGTAACGAGGTGCAAAAAGGAGGTGGGATGATGGAATTGACTAAATTGCCCTAACCTTAGGAATTCTATAAATAGTGAAGGTTGGCAAGTCTTTTAATAGTTGATCAAAGAATCCAATCACTCTCTCTCAAAGTGCTTAAGTGTTAGGAGAATTAAGTTGCAAATAAGTTACTTCCATAAGCCAAGAAGAAGAAGAAGATTTCATATCAAAGACTTCAAAAGTAAGACCTCTTCTCCAATTATCTTCTATCTCTAGCATGATAGGTTGATAATAAAAGTTTGGATTGAGGAACATGAATGATAAAAAGTAAGAAGTATGTGTGAGTAATGAACTTAAGCCACATAAGTTGGTAATAAGTCATTTGAATTAGCATAAGTGATAAACCTATGAAAGGTTGTTAGTTGAAGTAATATGAAGGTAAAAGAACTTGTATGATCATATGTATCAAGAATACATAAGAAAAATTATATGTTGAGAGCATATATGATGATTAAGAAACTTTAATTATCATAAGTCATGAAAGATGAGATCATAAGTAGTTTATAAAGTTATAAGCTTATGAAGAAATAAGTCAAAATCCAACAATGAATATAAGTTGTTGTATTAAATATGTTGAGATGTTCACATGATGAATGGAATTCATAGGTAGTATTGAACAAGTTCTAAGAACAAAGAATTGCTGGAAATCGCACGATTAGACGATAATCGTCGAATTCGTAAATTTCCCGAAATGGAAGTCAAATTTTGAGTTTTAGTTCGAAAATTGCATTTTCCAATGGAGACAAGTCATGTTTGTCATTTAAGAGTTGTGGACTCGAAAATGGACGAATTCTGACTTAAAACGAAGAAACGAGCGTTTAACGTTCACGAACGTTTATCGTTTTTGTTAAAAATGAACCAATAGGTGAATTTTTAGCAAACGAAGTCAAATAGATAAAATTCTTGCATGAACGCGTAGATTACGTAATTTGTGAACCGTAGGCTTTTGAACGAGCCAATTCGGACTTAAAACGAAGAAGTTATGCGTCCGGGAAGTTCACAAAAATTAAAACTTAGAAAAATTTTCTGGTGCACAGAGTTGGCGCCGCGGCGCCAACCCTCAGCCTTTTTGGTCGCGCCGCAGCGCGACATCTGGGACTCGGCTACTGCTAATTCGCGCCGCAGCGCGAGTTGCTAGAGTAATGCCCGCGCCGCGGCGCCAGGCACAGAACTTTGACAGTAAAGAATAAAAATGAAGGGAAAGGAAGGGGATGGTAGGAGATTGAACTACATCTACCTTAAACAAACTTAAAGTAACATTATTGGGACATTGTTAGGACTTAAAAGTAATGAAGAATGGTTAATATAATCAAGTCAAATGAATGTAAAGCGGACGATAATTCAAAACGTATAAGAATGAAATCTAATCTATAATTAGATTGAAATGAAAGATAAGATATATTTAGATACATACTTGATTATATGTGACCTAATGTAAGGCATTATGTGATCATGTATTGTAGAGACTTGAAAGGCTTGAACGTAAAGTAAAATACACAGTAGCAGACGCTAAAGGCAAGTATTCTAACTCTTGTTTCAGTTCAATCTGAACAAGTTTATGATGTTCATGTATCCTTTCGCATGAATTGAAGTATAATGAAGTTAAAGCCAGTTTCTTTGGCTAGACTTAACATTTTGGGTGGATTATTGATAATCTATTCATCTATTATCAAATGCTAATATCTTTTGTCAACTACTGATAGTTTTCAAAAGAAGACTAAATTGTTAAAAAAATGTTTTGTCGATAAAACGACAGGCACATGAGGTTGCCAAATGATTAAACGTACTTATGTTTAATGGATGTAGTATTGATCAATACAGAGTACAATAGGCTGATCACCTAGAAGTGCTCGTAAGTAATATCGGGCTTACGAACTTAGGTCCGGGTTGTCCTTTTCAAAGAAAGAATGAATACTCAAGGTCTTTGACCGGAGTGAATGCTTTACTGGATTTACTCATTGTGAAACATTTTGAAAGGAAAGATGAATTGCTATTTTGAATCATTAATAGTACTTCATAACTATTGTTCGGTTATCGAAGATATATGATTCATATGTATCAAGCATGTTGTTATTGAAATTGTTATACTTGCTGAGCTAGTCATGCTCACTCTTGCTTGAACCATATGAATGCAGCTAAGACTGAACGTCCTGAAGGATCAAATAAGGATAAAGGAAAAGCTAAGGCAGATTATTAAAGCTGTCATGTAATAGTATAGGTCTATTGTTGTAATGAAATGAATATTATGACAAAAGAACCTTTGTAATGGGTTTAGAACTTGGGAAATGTAAATATTGAATTAAATATATATAAGTTATGTTCATTCTTTGAGACTTTCAATTGAATGAATGTATGAATGTTTGTACAGTATAGCACCATCTGTTGGGTTGTAAGATACCCGGATTTGGGGGCGCTACATTGACCACGTATACTTGCGTGTTGTGCGTATATAGATTTTACCCAACAAGTTTTTGGTGCCGTTGCCGGGGAATTAGTTTAATACAGTTTTACCAATATTAGCTTCAATCAAATTAGTCTTAATTTAAACATTTTTTTTATCTTTAATTCTCTTCCTATATTTCTCTCTTTTCAGGTACCATGGATGACTTTGCTTATCAATGGCCATACACGAACATGACTCAACCAAAGTAAGCGGAGATTGACAGACTCGCGACACTCTCCGCAATGTCAGCACAAATTGAAGAACTTTCGAGGAATTTGGACGTTATCGCAGCCCAACAGAGTCGAAGGATGGCAGTTACCTGTGGCTATTGTGCTGGCAATCACCCGAGTAATCAATGCACCATCAATCTTGGGCCGGTACAGTATGGTGGTAAGTACCTCAATCAGTATGTATATGATAATTATCATCAAGTTTGGGGGTATAACCCGGATTCTTCATGGAGTTACAACTATCAAGACCAATACTCTACTCCAAATCCAACATACACACCAGAATTCTCATATCAACCTCCATTAAAAGAAGAAAAGTCAAAGTTGGAGGAATTGTTATCCAAGTTCATAGCATCAAATGAGGAGAGGAGGATTGATCAAGAGATATCAATGCAAAATCTGCAGAACCATGTGGATCAAATACTCAAAGCCTTAAACAAATGTCCTCAAAACAACCGGTGTTATGATGAGGATTCCGAGATTGATGAAGTGCCCGAGCCAAATCTACAATTGGATAAGACACGAGATGTTGAAAAAGAGGAGACAAGTGGGGATAATGAAAATAAAGTCGGTGAAGAACTAAATATGAGTACCAATGAGGATGAGCCGATGTTATTAGTGCCCCAAGTTCCTTCTCTGCCAAAGATCAAGGGTCCAGTTAGATTTGCAAAACCGTGCCCGCTTGGTAGTCATGTCATCGGCAAGGCTCTTTATGACATGAGAGCTACTAAAAATGTGAAGCCATGGTGGGATGAGGAGAAAAAGATAGAAGAAGAGCCCGTTGTTCTTGCCAAGCCTAGAAGCCCCAATCGAATCATAGGCTCAATGGACGGAAAAGCACCTACTTATTCAACATTCTCAATTGGGCATATATTTAAACAAAGTATGCTAGGTGACTTTAACTCGATGGCTATCACAAATGGGAACCTACCAAAAGCTATATTATTTCCGATGGATGGAGGGTTCCTCAACTTTCGAAGAGGAATTGGATAGCATTAACCAGACAAAGTCAGGCTGAAAGACTATAAATCAAGCGCTGACTGGGAGGCAGCCCATGAATTTTTATATTTATATGCTTTACTAGTTTATTTACTAGATAGGAATTAATTTTCTTATTAAGCTCTCTTATAATCTAATCCATGTTGTCTCTCTTCATTGCAGGTATTGGAGGTCTAATGGATAGCAAAATGATCGTCGCAACCATCACCAACATTAACTCATGTTTAGCTGATTACAAGGAAGTTCTCTTCTATTTATCGCTATATTCTTACAATAAGGACATTATAATTGCTAAGTTTGGGGGAGTTTAGTTTAGTTCTTTATTGCATATTTATGTTATGTTATTTTGCATACGTTGTTAATTTAGTTTAGGTTCATGTTGTTTGCATTCATGTAGTACAATTGCATAAGTAGTTGCATAATAGTATAGTTTGAATAGCATTATATTCAATTTATTTTTTTTGTTAAAAAAATAAAAAATTTCAAAAATAATAGTTAGTTACTATGTTTATCTTTCATGAGTCCAGCTGTTTGATATTTACAGTTTGTTTTGGCCAATGATGAGATTGGGATCGAGTAGACAAGTAGCGTACTGACTATTAGAGCTTTGATGTGATTACTTGTTATGAATTGAATTTTTTTTCTGTTTGAAACTGGTATAATAAGGATAGCACAATAAAAACAACTTGTTGATTGATTGAGTTTAAATTGATACATAATGGGACTCTATAGGATAATGCTAGTTTGAATGAAAGAATGAGAAGAATAAGTAGTGATGACTAAAGTTCGATAAAAACTTAAGTTTGGGGAAAAAAATTGGGATATATAAGCTTAAAAAAAAGAACAGAAAAAAAAATGAAAAAAAATATACCGTGGCTAGTTTTGTTTCGGGGCCTTTGTTACTTGAGCAAGTACGCCCAAAGGGGTATCTTAAAACCTAGCGCCCTAAGGTCTTATATGGTCTGGGAGTCATTGGTCGAAAGCTCGCTAAGGGGTAACACTGTTAGCCTAATGGAATGAGACATTGCACAGTCATGGTTAAAAAGTAAAAAAAAAAAGAAAAAAAATAACAAAACGGGAAAAGAGCAAAAAGCCCCCATAATAAAAAGTAAAGCATAAGTATCCCGGATTGGACTCTTGAACTTGGTGGATGTTTGACTTTAGTTGGATCTAGCTTGTTCGTGAATTTTTTGAGTTTACACTGTATGATGCCTTTGAAGAGACTTGTTATGTGTTAAATTTGATTTTATATCAGTTAACATTGTTGTGGAGCACACACACACTATACCAGTAATAACAGTTTAAGATTTGATGATTGACTAGGAAATTGTTGATTGGTTTTGATATGAAGTATTATCATGTTTACTTGATTGCTCGAAGTCGGTTGAATAGATTTGTATTTATCAATATTGCTGGATTCGTAGGCATGTAGATTAGTTCCATTCCATTGCATTGCATTGCATTGCATTTTTGTTTTCTTTTTGCTTGGGGACATGCAAAGGTTTAAGTTTGGGGGTATTTGATAAGTAGGTTTTATACCTACTTATCCGGTATCTTTTACTTGAATTAGTTGTTTTTATTCATGTGTCTTAGTTACTTTTCATGCATTTTGTGTTCGTTTTGTAGGTTATACGTTTGAAAGCGATGTGAGCGATTATTGGTAAGGAAAAGCACGGAAAATGCAAACAAAAGCAATCCGGACATTGTTTATGCTTTTATGTTCAATTATTGTTCTTGGCTTAGAGCTTAGACTATATTCTAGAGCATTTTCTTAGCTTTCCGAAACATCTTGAATCATTCAAATCGGAGTTTGTATGAAAGAGTTATGAAATTTCTACCAACGGACGTTGAACTTCACCGTTTTGGGTGGTCATTTGCATAGCAGTCACTTGCAGTCCAATTTCGACCATCATGCGTTTGTTATTTCGGAACACTCAAAGAATATAAGTTGTATATCTCATCGATAGCTTCGATTTGATAGGTCGTGGGCCCCGTAAATCCTCTCTTTTTAAAAGTTATGGCAATTTTAGCAGAGGAGGTTCCAGCAGAAAATTAATTGGCAGATTGGTACCCAGCCGGGGCTCGACGTTTTTGTGCCTTAGGACCCAGCCGGGGCTGGGGTCCTGGGCGTTTTAGCAGTCCACTACCCAGCCGGGGCTGCGTTTTTACAAGGGAAAAGGCCAACCGGGGTTGGCCTATGCGAAAAATAGTAGATTTTGTCCGAATTTGAGTCCGAAAAGGATTGTTTCGAGTTGTTTGATTCAAGGACTTCCAAGAGGACTTAAAGACATGTACAAAGGCTTATAAAGGGAGGGGAATAACACAGATTAGGGGGGATTATGTGGAGAATATTAGGAGATTAGAGAGAATTCTATTAAATTAGATTTGAGTAAATTAGAGAAAAACACTAGTTCTAATTAGATTTGGAGATTGAAGCAACTTGGAGACCATTGAAGATTCAAAGTAGGAGCAAGGAGGGAGTGTCAAATCTACAGACAATAGATTATTTCATCTCATCTTCTTCTATCTTTATCTTTTAATGATTATTCAATTGTGGATTCTTAGCTTTAATTCAATAATAATGAATTAATTCTTCGTTTGAGATTACAATGGATCTTATTGTGTAGTTTATTTTAATATGCTTCGTTATCAATTATTATGTTCTATTTAGAGGATTGTCTATTTTGATTTGGACTTAGTTGTTTAATTGCTTGGCCATCAATTATCGTGATAATTTATATGAACTCGAGAGATGAAGTATTGATTTAGATCTAATCATGATAGCATGTGTTCAGGATTTTGTTAGTAGCTTAAACTTGATGAGTGTTAAGGTAGAGATATGCTTGATGCCATATGAAATCTTATAGAGAACTTGCTCTTAAACATTCTTCAATTGTAATTCACATAGAGATATAGTGGGTTAGTTGATTAAGGTGTTTAACGGATTTCTATCTTAATTGTGGATTAACGTTAATACGATATTAGTGCATCGAGAGGTGGTTAATATTACTTTCGTCTTCTTGATTAACAATTCAGGATAGAGAATAATTGATGAGAAGTGTGTTAACTTAAATGAAGCAATAAGTGAAGTTGTGATCTTAAACCTCCATAGTCTTAATTTAATTAGTGGAAGTTAATAGTAGTTTAATTTATTTAATTTGCATTTCATTCATTTAAATAAGATTGAGTTGGTTACGGGTTAGTACTTGGTGATTTTTATTAAATAATTCTCTGTGGGAACGATACTCAACTTATCACTTTATTACTTGTTGACCACGTATACTTGCGTGTTATGCGTATATAGATTTTACCCAACAAGTTTTTGGCGCCGTTGCCGGGGAATTAGTTTAATACAGTTTTACCAATATTAGCTTCAATCAAATTAGTCTTAATTAGTTTAATGCTCTAGCATCCCGTCTACAAAATCCTGCAGGAACCTGAGATGCCAAAAGGGTTATGGTATGCTGCAGGAACAGATCTACAGTCACCCTGTCTGGAGGTGACATGTTATCGTACCACGATCGCATACCCAATGCCACCATTGATGGTGGGGTATGATCTATATGGCTAACTGTCAAAGAAGACATCTGTGTGGGCCGTGTCATAAGACCATCTAGGGGTCAATATCGAATATCTCTGGACATACATACATATGCATAACATGATACATGCATAACAGATGATGGATGGCAATATGATATAGGGAATGAAAAACAGGGCATACATTCTTAACTATATCATCATCTAATACATCAGCTCTGTAAAACTACAAATATAGGGAAATGGGGCACAACCGCCCTACTACTAACAGAGGCCTATCAAAAGATATAGCGATAATGGGGAACAGCCACCCAATATCTAACAGAGGCCTATCAAAAGATATAACGAGAATATACATCAGAAGAAGATCAGGGTCTCGTTGTCCACATCCTCAATCCTGTCCACCTGATGTAACTCCTCCTGAGTCACTGGATCTCTATCAACAAGGATGTCTGGCCTATAAAGAGGAGGATCTGTGCCGGCAAAACCAAATGGGTCGTCTGAGTGACCAGCACCTGAGCTGGAAGGAACAAATGTCTCTGTCTCTGCTGGATCTCTGCCCAAATGTCGGATAAATACATGTGCCTGGTCCAACTGTCGGGTCAAACTATCAATCTGGGTCATATGAGTCAGAGCTCGGACACAAGCTACCCAATTCATCATCATCAAAGATCCTGGAACCATGTCCCCCATAAACTGTTTGGCACGGGACTGGTCCCCAATAGTGCAAGGGAGCCACCAACGATGGAATATGTCCTGAGTACATGGACCCTCTGATAAAGCAAAACCGTCAACTCCCAACAATGGAATATCAGTGACGGGTGTCTGTGATATGGGCCAATGATGCCAGACAGGAGGCAGGATCTATATACGAATCTCCCTTGCAGTGCTCCTAATAGCACGCTCGCCTAGATAGAGCTCCTAGCCTCCATCTGTGAAGAGAGGAACTCTCCTGGTGGAAATCAAATACTCGACTCCAGTCGGATGTCCATCCTCAAATCCGATGGTCAAATGTTCCCCTGAGTAGGGAATCCATGTAATGGTACCTCCCGTCAGCAACTCCAGCTGCATACGGCAGTGAGCGAAGCCCTCAGCTACAGGGACCTCTGACAAGATAGAATGGTGTCATCGTCGTCCTCGTGGATAGGTGTATAAACCTAACATACTCACAGGACGCAAACATGGAAGCCTTTCATAGGCCCAAAACGTCTAACACAATGGCAAAACATCTGCTATCAATAAACACTATTAACCTATGAATGAGAAAAGACAAGAGAAATACTCACCAGCAGAAATGGGTAAAATCCTAACCAAGCCTCGTTCAAACCCTGTGAGCTCAGACGCATGCCCCGGAGGAAATAGGCAAAGGTGTAAGAGCCCCAATAGTACTCTCCAATATGGTCCACATCACGTGTGGCACTGACCAAAACGAAAGATACCGTGGAAGAATTATCTGTTATGAAGCAGCCTCGAATGATAATCAGGAACAATCACCGCAGAACGCGATCCCTGATCCTGACATCATCATGCATGGGCTCACTCAATAGCCTGCTCATAACACCTACGCTCAAAGGACCTGAACGGATAGTCTGGCCTTTAAGCGCCTCCACCGATACTCTTAGTAAGGATCGGACGGCAGTAGGGGTGATATTCACCATGCAAGGCACTGGCTCCCCTCCAAACTCCATACCTGTGATAAATCGCCAATCTATAGGCATCATCATCACCTCGCAATCCAGTAGGTGGAGTGACTGAGTCTAATGAAACCATCACTCAGACAAAGCCCTGAGGTAACCCCAGGGACAGCGACGGGGAAGAATGGAGAAGAATGCCCCGAATCCCCACTCATGCACTACCGCTCTATAATCAGGGTGAAGCGCCTGGTACATGGAGTGAATGCTGAACCAGTTCCCTCGCGGCTGTGTAAAACCTGGAACCTGTATGAAATGCAGATCAAACGTCAGAACCCTTTAAATCCTCATCAATATGAAAGAATGAAGATCAAAGTCTAATTCCATACCTCGTTAGCATGCAAGTACATCGATGGATGTCTGCCCAAATCACCCAGTAACTCTGGGTTTGCCACCTGAACTCTCGGAAGCTTCCTGCGAGGGACATGTGCAGCAGGAGCGGGATCCACAATTGGAATATCCGCTTCCTCGTCCTTGACGTCTGGAATATCTACCTGGACACGACGTATCACGGCCTCCACCAACCAACGAGGCTGTCTGACAGAACGGGGATAAGGCACTTCAGAAGCCCTCCACCGTACGCCAGAAGTGGTCCTATAGGAACTGCTCGGCTGATTCGGATCCATCAATATCTGGAGAACAAGTCTCCAAGTCACCTCAGAATGGGTGTGGAATTTCTTTACCTGGAGCTTTTTAAATGCATTTATGACTATATGCATGCATGCATTTACTTTAACATATAATAGAGTTAGAATTCATGACTACTCAATGCCTACATTTGGAAAAATTTCGCCATAGTCCCCTTTGAAAATAGGACTATCCACATACACACGGGCATGCCTAGGTGGCCATTCAGTAGCACAGTTGTCCCAAACTCAAATATATAATATATGCATTAAAAATAAAAATTATCATGCATAAGGCCAACCTCAATGCTAAGAGTACATTGCCTTTCTACCATTTGCTCATTGGACCTCAAATAGGACAAAAAATAGTAGAAAAAGGTGCCAATTTGATTGTCTCGGAAGTTAAATTTTTTACATCATTATGTTCAGCATTGTTCAATACTAACATTTACTATGTTGAATATATTTTTAATCAATTCAGTTATGCATACATAATCACTACTATGAGTTTAGATGCATTTCATGCGATAACTCATAATCCAACGGACAAAAATTGGCTAAAAATTCATGCATACGTTCCTAGGATAGTGTAGAACACTCGTACGGTGACAGAATTTGCAGAAAGCAGCCCAAACTCAGCAGATCTGAAGATGGCTCGCGATTCTCTCTTTGCAAAATAAGTTGGAAATGAACCTGTGAAGGTTGACTGCAGGATTTATCATCCACGCCTGGCCGCAGGTGCACCTGCGACTATAGCAGGTGCACCTGTGGCTCCTCTATGTGGGTCCCACCCCTCCGACTCGGTCCAATTCAAGTTGAAACGGAGTTTTTACGGACTAGAAAGATCAAATCGAGAATAAAAATGCCATGCGATTGAGCAAAATAGCATACAATCCTGGTTGTCTCGGATGAGACTTTGAATATGTACATTGCCCATTGGTAGTCACCCGAACACGAGGTATACCCTGCCAATGATCTCATTTGTCGCAAAATCACATTCGGTAATACCTCGTATAGGTCCGATGCCGTCGACTCCAGGTCGTTACCCTAAGTAAGTCCCCGACGGGGGTTACAACGTACATTCCCGGTGGGGGTTGCAACACGTTCATCCGTTGGCATGTCTATCAACGAAGGTTAAGCAGCCTTGATGATATTCCAGTCGATGGCAATTAAACCCATCGAAGCATTGAGAACTATTCGGGAGTTACGTACTTACTCATGCGTCCCTAGTAGATCCCCGACGGGGGTTACAACGTATATCTCCAGTGGGAGTAACAATGCATGCTTAGCCATTGACACACATATAAATGAGGGTCAAGCAACCTTGACGTCATTTTAGCCGATAGCGATTAAACCTATCAGAGCTCTAGGGCTATTCGAGGTCTTCATACCCAACTGTTCATATTCCCCAGCGGATCCACGGCGGGGGTCACAACGCAATGCTCTGTTGATCTACACGTCAACGAAGGTCAAGCATCCTTAACGATCTCCTCACAGAGTCTCAGCCGTTGACTCACATGTCGGCGAAGGTCAAGCAACCTTGACAGTATATCCCATAGGATGTTTCAGTTGTTGATTCATGCGTCAACGAAGGTCAGGCATCCCTGACAGCATTTGTTGTTGGCAGTAAATCCAACAAAATTATGACATATTCTGGTGATACTAACCAGGAGAGGTCAACATTATCAAAGAGGATAGATGATGGAATATGTTATACACATCCTCAAACAGATCAAGTTTTATCCCCACAGACCTCTTGCACACAAGAGGTACCTCTTTAGGATCAAGTCGTTATTAAGAACACAGGAATTTGGTGATAACTCCAACATCAACATCCTAACAGATTCAACTTACACATCAGATCTGGTCAGTATTTCCAATCCCTAGTTGAGGCAACAGGGATCCAGCAATCATCCCCAGCATGTTGGGCTACAACCTCGTACACATACATCATACATTTGCATCATTTTTGCTACCCATAGTACCACGTTTATCTTGTTGCATTTCAAGTGTCTAGGATTCTTTATCCTACCCATGCATCGCCATGCATGAGTATTATAAAGAGGGGCATCTGTAGACACTCGAAATTTTCTGTACTACTGTTACTAACATTGCAGGAGGATAGATTCGTCTTTTAAGAGAGAACCCTGAAATACAATCCAAATCCATACCGGATACTACCAGAAGGTCAGCATCAACCCCGGATCACAATCTGGGAGTAACAATTTCAACCTCGGATGTAACCCCGAGGCCTGCAGATACAATATCGGCACCACTGGAGAAGACCGATTAATCTCGTAGATAACCCCGAGGTATCTAGTCTCAGTCCCAACCATGCGAATAGCCACTAACCTTGGTGATAACCCCAAGGAATGCAGTTTCGATGATAACCCCGGAAATGCTTGTTTCAAATGCGACCAGCTTCAATCTCAGTTCTCACAACGAGATACACTGCACCAACCCGACAATAACATCGGGGAGGCAGGCTCACCTCAAAGATGATAATGAGGACCTTCAACAATTGAAGCAATCCAATCTCAGCGAAGTCTAAGTAACGTCTACTTTATCAGTCCAATCCGGTGATAACACTGGTGAGGGGCAACATCGTTATCTCGTCAAACACGATGCCACCTCACGTCTCTACGCAATAATGTCCCACAAGGCTAACCAATCCCGAGTGATTATTGTGCGGGGTAACGGATGAAAGTTGAAGCTTGAAGACCGGAGGTCATCGTCCCATCTTCAATGACTTCGCACAAACTCTTATCCCATGCCATTATACAACTCTCGACAACGGCGGTCCAAAATAGGTCATGTATACCTCAAACGGATTTCTGGATTACACTTCTAAAAATCCGAGTGTACATTACAGTGCCTGAGTGCACGTAATTCGAGACGACCTGATCCGACAAACCCGGGCCAACCCGGGTTGCCTCTGGAACACTTGCGGCTCATATTGCCTATAAATAGAGGGCTTGGGTGCTGATTTTCTAAGAGAAAAAGATGGGGAAACCCTGCACAATTTGCTCTGCACTCGTCATACAGTGTATTTCCCACTTTTAAACACCTGTGAGCTCATATATAGCCTCTTTTGTACCCATACAAGTCAGTGTTTACCCACTCTAAAAATATAGAAGCCTTTTTTAGCAGTTAGCTGTATGCCTTCTCACACACTTTAGAGTCTTTCTCTTCATCTGTGCACACACCCTTCTACACGTTGAGAGTCGTGTTTTTTGCTTTTGCCCGGACTTCGGTCCGTGGTTTCATTCCAGTCTATATATATATATATATATATATATATATATATATATATATATATATATATATATATATATATATATATATATATAAATTGTGTGTCGAACTTTGTTCGATGAGCCTAGACTTTGGTCTGGAGCGTTTATTCCTTTAATATATATATATATATATATATATATATATATATATATATATATATATATATATATATACATCTATGTATATTAACTATGTGTCGGACTCTGTTCGATGAGCCTGGATTTTATATCCAGTGCGTTTACTCGCTTTTATATATATATATATATATATATATATATATATATATATATACTTATATATACGAACTGTGGTCGAACTCTGTTCGATTAGCCTGGATTTTAAATTCGGTACATTTATTGGTTATATATATATATATATATTCGTCCTGCCTAGAGTTTGCTTCGTGGCAGTTGATCGCTTTACAACTTTATTTGCGTTTTGTCCCTCCTGGAGTGTCCTCTGTGGCGGTTGATAGCTTTTAACATCTTTATTTATATTTTTGATCCCCCATAGAGGTGCTTCGTGGTTGGTAAACCTGTCTGTATATATATATATATATACAGCTTTTATATATATATATATATATATATATATATATATATATATATATATATATACCTGCTTACTGCTTTCATATAAACTGCAGTATCTTGTGAGCCTAGGAATCATGTGATCACAGATTTATCCCATTGAATCTAGATTTGGTTTCCGTGATGGACATTTTCAGCTGTAAGCGGCTTGTAAATTATTATGCGATGTCTGAATTTCCTCAGATGGTTTCCATACCCACGAGGAAATCGGCATTATTTATATATATTATTTTCATACGGATGCCTCGCATCCGTCAAATAAAATTAATCAAGCAGATCACTTGTAGTAGCCCTGAACCCGGGCCCCGAATCGCCGCGGATTTGGTACACTAATTCTTTTAGTAATTGCGGAAGATATAAACATAAATTGTTTATACATTACATTATACACTATTCCCCAAGGTCGAGTAAACTTAACTTAAATACAATTCATCAATTATCTATTACACAATAATATTTATCACAATATGCTAATACAACTAGCCGCACTTTATGTTCCAAGCTGAACTTGGTATTATCTTTTCTATCAATGATTCATTTATTTAAGAATCATTTCTATTCTCAATTCAAAATACATCTTATTTATCTATACAACACTTCAAACTGTACATAGCTGCCAATTACATTTGATAAAACTATTAATCATAGATTTATACCATTTCTAATTAAAAAAATGTATTCATTTTGTGCATCGCTCAATCTTCATCATCCGTATATCAAATAATATTGTTTAACATCATTAACCTGCAAAAAGTTTATGTTTGCAAGATTGAGCTCGACAGCCCAGCAAATTTAATAATCTATCATGTTTCATATAGCACACAATTCTATATGCACTACATTTCCTTTAATATGCATATCTGCATGCAACATATATTCTTTACTAATCATATCCTACATGCATCAATAATTTCTTACAAAACATTAATTCATGCATTATACATTTCTAATTTATCAAGTTATATCATACAAAATGTAATCACATATTGATTGAGTTCCATAACCCAATTAACTTAGTCATATTTTGACTTTTAACAATTCATAGAGCATAATATGTAATTTAACACATAACACATTTCATCCACAAACATAATAGAACTGAAAAACTTGTCTGCACCGTTGATTACCGCAACGCAATTTATAACGCTTTACCCGAAGACCTAATATTAATAATATAGATCTCCAATATTAGAATAATATCATCACAATATATTACTGTTATATTTTTATTCACAGAATAACCTAAACACATTACAACATAACCCTTTCAGTCTTTACAGCACATAAGATTAGGTATCAAGTCAAACTATTGCAGTCTGAGTTGAACCCGACACAATTCTATCTTCCCGACGGTCTAGTCGGACGAATATCGAGTTTAAGTTCAATTAAACTTTGACTTAACAGTTAACAATTATCACAGATAATTTCTAACCAAACAAAATATTTTTCCTAGGCTCGTAATAAATTTCGGATAATTATTACCATTTATCAATATTTTTCAATTCTTAAAACCGTATTTAAATGAATTAAATACCCCATAATACCTTAATCATTAATATTTAATTAATATAAAATATTAATGAAAATCATAACATAATATTATAATATAATTATAATATCACAAACTATTTTTAATACCTTAAAATCATAATTATATGATTTTTAAACACTTAAATCCATTATCCGATAATTAATATTAATATTAAAATATTAATATTTTCATGCCAAAATATCAAAAGTTATATTTTATAACTTAAAATATTTTTATAACACTTAAATCATTTTTATATGATTTATAAAGCATTAATTCCATTTTTCCTTAATTTATTTAATATATCTATTAAATAAACTAATTATCATTAATATTGATTAATTAATGAAATTCATCCCAAAATATTAAAAGTCATCAAAAATAACTTAAAATATTTTTTTATACCATAATATTATTTTTCATGATTTTTAATGAATTAAAAACTATTTTTAAATAATTTATTTAATATTATAATTAAATAAATAAATACCATTTACATTCCAAAAATACTAAATATTTTTGAAATATACTCAAAATAGTTAAAAACTATTTTTCAGACTTTAAAATAATTTTTCAGAATTTATTTGACATTTTTAATAATTAAAAACCATTTTTTTCTAATTTTAAATTAATTTCCAGAAAAATCATTAATAATCTGTCGCTAAATTCATGATAAAAATTGATTTCTTTTTGGTCCAAATCATTTTTAATATAATATTATTTTTGAATTTTACTCCACAATGTAGTATCATGTTGACAATTTGGACGTTATTAATTTTTGGATAAATTAAATTATAAATCTTTAAAAATTTATCCTTGAACTTGTTTTATTGAATTCTTATCATCCTCATGTTTATATTATGTTGAAAGTCATCAGTGGCCTGTAGTGCATAGATGGACTTGGTATGATTATGACTAGGGATTATTCAGTATAATCATGACCGTAATGTTACAAATGATGTGGTAAAAATCCTCATTGGACATAGTGCATTGATGGACAGTTGTTGGCATGATCATGACCATTGATGAATACACGAATATCCTTGGCCTGTAGTGCATGGATAATTTGTGGTCGTGATACTAATGAATATCCTTGGCCGTAGTGCAGGGATGATGTTGATTATTTATTAAGCTGAGTCTCAGCGATAAAAGTGATGAAAAACCTTTTAAATCATAAAAGATATTAGATTTTATTATCTACTTTACTCTTATAATGGATTGCTTGTTTCGCTGCAGTTAAACTTAATGTTTTTTATATTTTATCAGTTTAACACTGTTGAAGGCTAACGATAAATTATTCTGCATTATCTTAGTCATAATATTTCTTACTGGGCTAATTACCCTTTTACTTTTATTGTCCTCTTCAGGAAATGAGAACGTAGCCGGGACTAGTCGGGGAACGGAGTGACGGTCCAGATGGTAGCATTAATAATCCTCATTATTCTATGAAATAGTGTGATAATAAATGTATTGAGGACTCCATTTGAGTTGAATACTGTCTAGAAGAAAATATACATATTAAAACTCTCACTTTATGTTTTGACGTATGTCACATGGCAGTTGTATTATTAAGTTGTATTTGAATTTTGTACCATGTATTTGGCGACTCAAGATGGGTGATGTATACCTATTTTGGGGGCGTCACACATTATGCCACACAAGGCATTTCATACTTCTCATTGTCAATTCACACTTCTTAATACACATTGATCTAATATTGTTAGTTTCCGTAGGCACAATAGTTATCTAGAAGGGGGGGTTGAATAGATATTTAAAAATCTTTTCGTTTTAACTTGTTAGTGGATAATGATTAAAACTTAGCGGAATTAATATTTGTTTTAATCTCCCTTAAGATAGTGAGTTTATGAGAGTGAGGCAGATATAGCAGTTATAGCAAGAATGTAATAGACACAGTCATTTTAAGTGGTTCAGAGCACTTAAAGCTCCTAGTCCACTCTTCAACTCCTCGAGTAGGAAATCCACTAAGGATGTCTTTTACACTTTCTAAATCACACAGATTCCTTCTAGACCAGCAGTCTGGGAACTTCTTAGTTCACTCTTAAACTCTTCAAGTCCAGCAGACTTGGCTCTTTACAGTTCACTTAGAACTCTTTAAGTCCTTCTGACTTGAAACTCTTACTTCGGTTGATTGGTAGTTGTTGAGTTCTTGATGGTAGCTACTCAGTTGATGTTCAGCACTTGTTCGAAAGAACTAAGTAGCTGAGCAAGCTTTTCTTTTTCTCAGATCGTAGAGTTTAGCGTTGAGTATTCTTGTGCATTTTTGTTCAATGCTTGCTTGATGCTTGTCATCTGCATATGTTTTGCATATATGTGATCTTGAAATCTATTCGTTTGATCCATCTGTTGAAGCATTAAATGCGTTTGACATTTTTGTACTTTGATGGAGACTTTTCTGAACATCTTCTGAATTGCATTCTGGCCCACTGACACAGCAAACTGCTTTCAGACCTAACACATTTTCACCTAACACCTAAAAAGGTGTTTTCTTCTTACCAATGGTACTTTCCTTACCTTCTTCAATACGCATCTTTGTTTCATACTAAGGATATCTTTTGTACCGTTGGAACTTGTGAGGACTTCAACGTTTGAAACCCATTCCACATTGGTTGGAGATATATCTTCAAACACAAAGGCAGGGCTCAATGCTTCTGACACACGGCAGATGATATTCTACGATCCAGATCGTGGTGTTTTGTTATCTTGGTGCTTGGTCTGATTCTATCAAATAAGAGCACTATAATTTCTCTTAAAGACTTGCACACTACGATCTTCACTTGCTTTCTTTACAAGCTCTACATTTCAGAAAGCACACTACGATTTCTGAGTTTGCTCAGTAAATATTGGGACCACTCTACGATTTCCGAAGAGGCCCTTAAGGCAGGCACACTACGTTCCTCGAAGCTCTACGTTCTGCCTTGGCTTCTGTATTCTTGATACACTACGATCTTTTCGAAGCCTATCTATTACATCTCAAGATCAACCTAACAAGTTTGAACTTATTTTCTATACATTCATTTATAGAATGATAAACATTGAGAGCTTAGATCAACCTAATAAATTTGATCTATCACTAAGTCTTTATACAAATATTCCTTGAATGACTTTACAAATAATCATGAGTATTTATATTTAAACATCAAATCAAAATATGCACTCTCCCAACAATCTCCCCCTATTTGATGTTGACAGAACCAAGGAGATTTGTTGTCATGATTATTAGTTTTTAGGTGCAATTACAGGAAAGTAAACATGACTTAGTATTTCAGTGAGCAGCTAAAATTTCTAGAGAATAAGCATGAATTTATTGATGTTCGAAGAATATTACAATTTAGCTTTACATCAATAAGATTTTAAACTTTCACTTATCTCTATTTCCTTGATCTTTTACGAGGAGGATTGGCATACTCCTCAGCTCTTCTTTTCCTACTTGCTTCATCCCTCCTAGCTTGATCTTCCTGCTCACTAGGGCTTAGCTTAGGATTTTGATCATGCCTATTCATGAATACAGGATCTCTGATTGTCATTCTAAGGCCTGTGGTGGTGACATTTTGTGAGCTGTTAGCTGGCCCTATACTCTTTAATTGTTGAGCCATTAAAATTTCCTGTTGATCAGGTCGTTGACTCTGATGGTTGGATCGAGGAGTATGTTGGTGGAATTGCCTTGTAAGAGAACTTCTTCCTCTGCCTTGGCCTCCTTGAACTCCTCTGCTTCTACCTTGGCCTCCTTCTTATGTCCCTTTATTCTCCCCCTTTATGTCAGCATCAAGGGTTCAAATGTCTTCGGATAGTCGAGTCACTCCTTGGACGAGCTCGTTGTGTTGGCTTTGAGTTTGAGCAATGTCCTCTAGATTTTCCTTTATCAGAGCTTCAGATCGAGCTTCGTTGTTTTGGAGAATGGCTAGAACATTGTCAATTTGATGTCCTTGGTTTACGTAGGCTTGTTGAAATTCTTTGACTGCAGTTTTCAAACTGATGATGTTCTCCATCATAAGCTTATTCTGGGCTTCTTGAGTGTTCTGTAATGCAAGAACAACATCTCTGTGTCTTTTGGTGGCTATAAAGTGAATATCATCCATGTCCTTTATGCTTTTAATCATTTCCTTGATAATCTCCCTCGGCTTCTTAGTAAGCTCAGCGTTTAGGATGCCTGGGAGATTGTTTGCAGCAGTGATCATTTTTGTCAGTCTGAGATGAATGAATTATGAGTGATCTTCAAGGCTCTCATCAATGTCCTTGATCATGTTCTTGGACAATTCATTCAACTCAGCTTCAGTGGGCATATCAGAGAGTAGTTCACTTAGTTGAGGATTGTTTAAAAGAGGGGATGTTTTCTTGAATTGATCTTGCGAGGAGTAGAGGGCAAGATCAAGGTTGAAGTATTCATTTGTGGTTGAAGTATTCATTTGTGGATGAAGAGGGAATATCTAATGGAGGGGCCTGTGTTTGGGTGTCTAGAGTAAATGGCTCTATGATTTCTCATTGGGACTCTACGATGGGGCTAGAGTTAGTGATCGTAGAGATGATGGGAGTTGGGATCAATACGAAGTTTGGCATGTTTGGTTCATCAGTTACAGAATTTTGGGATTTTGTAACGGGGTATTAACTTGGTGGATTTAGAACCACTTCCAACCAGCTTGGAAATTCATAAAATTGGCTGGTAAAAGATAGTGGATAGTGATTCATACTATAAAGAATTGGGACAGTTAATACCTCATGCACCATTCTTGAGAAGGGACCATTTGTGATGGGCTTCTTGGCAAAGTTGAAGTTGCCTTGAAATCCATGGGCTAGCACAAAGATGCCTGGATATTCATTGAAGCTCAAAAACATGTGGTTCCAGGAGTTTAGGATTTGAGCTTGATGATACGACATCATGGGTAGATAGAGAACATCTGATTGTAGAGATAACTCCTATATCCATCACGGCCACACCTGTGATCTCAAGTTCATCATCTTCTTCTTTTTTCTCTTCTTCTCAATCTCCTTTTAGGGATTCCAATATTTCAATAACTTCATTTTGTCCATGCTCTGGTTCTTCATTTTTTGTAGGAACATCTTCTTCTGTCATGGGGATGTCATGAGTCTCCCCCTTAACATGATCATCCACCTGTAGGACTAGTAGCTCCCCCTCAGCTGGGGTATCTTCTAAGGTGAGAAATTCAGGTGTCTCCCCCTCAGCTGGAGCATTTTCTAAGGTGAGAACTTCAGGTATCTCCCCCTCAGCTTGAGTTATGTCCTCTTGGCTTTCTTTGTTCAGTTCTTTTTTGGCAGCCATCTTTTTGTCTTCCTCCTTGAGAACTCGTTTATTGATAAGGATGTACTTCTTAACCAATTTTCGTCTTGGTTTTCCAGGCTAAACCACAGCCTCTGGACTTTCTTCAGCTTCAGCTCTATCTTGTTGATCAGCCAGACTATCTGGTGTAGCAGCTTCCTTACTCAAGGTGTTAAGTTTGGTCTCCACGATTAGTAGAGACTCTACGATCGAAGAGACAGATGGCCTCTTGGACTAGTGACTGATTTTGTTTTTCTTCTTCAGAAGTTGTGCTATGGTAGCTCTATCTTCATCAGCCTCAGCCTGCTGTTATTTCCTTCTTAGGATCCTTAGAGTCTTAATATCAGAGGACTCTATAGGTATGTCAGTGGTAGACCCTTGAGGTTCTTCTACCATCCTGGTCTTAGGCTTCATCTTGCTCTTGCTTTTTCTGATAAGGGCACTAGGTTCTCCCTTATTGGTCTCTTCCCTTTCTTCTGCAGTCTCTTTGACGACTAACATGTTTCTAGGAATCCCTGATTCCTTTAGATCACCAGTTCTTCCACTAGACTCAGTCATCATGCGTACATACTCAGCTGGATTCCTTTTCCAATTTTCAAATAGTTGTTAAGTCATTCGTCTATTTGGATTGATGGACTCTCCTTCATCGTCCCCAAATAATCACACATAGCAGATTGTAAGATGATGCTTATAAATCTCCCGTAGAGCATCTTTTAAGATCCCTTTCTTTTCTTCGAGTTGAGAATCCATTTTCCTATCCATTCTAGCAGTAGAGCTCTATAGTTAAGCTGTATCTCACAGCTTATAGCAGTCATAAGCTTTAACTACACCTCATTTACAAAATCGTGCCCAACGCTTTTGCAATATATACACTTCCCAATAATGTCAGCCAGAAATTCGTACCTCTGAGAAAACTCCTTCTTCGTGTATCCTTTGATAGTGGGAGATTTCTTGTGATGCATCTTCTTAAGCCCTACATGGAAATTGATGCCATCTAAAAACCAAAAACCTTCGGATTTGAAGCCTAGGGCTAGGGTTATGTTCTCAGCCTTTAGCTTGATTTCCACGTCCTTGACTCTCGTCGTGAGGACTTCATTTTCGTATACTCCATTTTTTTAAAACTCCTTTATTAACTTTGGGTAGATCAATGTGCTCGTACCCAGAGCGTCATCGAGACCAACCTTCTTCAGCAATGTCAGGATCTTGTGAAATTTGGGTTCAGCTGTTTTGAACTCATCGAAGCATAACCTGTACCCAGAGACGGTGTTGGAGGCTTCCATTTCTATCGTTAAAGGGAGTATGGTTGTTTGAGCTTTCTTTGGGGTTAGGGTTTCTGCTTGTAGAGAGAGAGAAGAGAGATAGGCCTTTTAAACTTTTGATTTCAAAAAGGCGTTTTCGAACTGTACTTGTAGTTTCCCTCTCTCCAATTTTGTTTATTGGGGCAGGTGTCAAATTCTGCTTGGCTCTACGAATTTGACTGAGGAGGATTGTACCGATATTCCCTTAGCTCCTTCAGAGCTAATGTGTCCTTAGGGAGGACTACGATCGTTGAGGTAGCCTTTGTGATCGTCGAGTCTGAACTACGATCATCGAGTCTATCCAGCAGTCGTCGTGTCTGAACTACGATCATCGAGTCTGATCGGATCCTTGTGATGAGGTTTTGACTTAGCATTCTTTTAAGGTAGCTTAGGAAGGGCCAACCTCTTGGAGTGAGTCAAGGGTTAGGTTTGTTCCTGAGGCGCTTATCAAAGAGATTGCTTTTTTTGAAGCTTATCATCACAGGATGCTCCTTTTATTTTGTTAATGGTGTTCTACTATCGTTGAGTCTGCACTATGATTGTTGAGTCTATGCTAAGATCATTGTCTTTCATGTCACTTCAGCTCTACGATCGTGGACTTCCCTTTATCATGTCTAAGATTTCAACCATAGCCTTTGTATCTGTATGGTTAGCACATACTATAGCATATATTTCATGGTTATAAATTAAGCATTCCTAGCTCACTTATTAACTTGTTAAACCTGGATTCATCTAGAGGTTTTGTAAAGACATCAGCAAGTTGATTTTCAGTAGGGATATATTGTAAAGATATAGTTCCATTTTGCACATGATCCCTAATGAAGTGATACCTTATTTCTATATGCTTAGTCCTAGAATGCATGACAGGATTATGAGTTATTGTTATGGCACTTGTGTTATCACAGTGAATGGGAATGGATTTAAAATCAAACCCATAATCAGCTAGCTGATTTTTCATCCATAGGATCTGAGCACAGGAGCTGCCAACAAGAATGTATTCAGCTTCTGCAGTTGAAGTAGATATTGAGTTTTGCTTCTTGCTAAACCGGGACACAAGTCTATTTCCTAGCAATTGACATGTGCCATTGATACTCTTTCTATCTATTTTGTAGCCTGCAAAATCAGCATATGTGTATCCTGTTAGTTCAAAAGAGGATTCCTTGTGGTATCAATGCCCCAAGTGAGGTGTACCCTTGAGATACCTAAAAATCTTCTTTACAACAGTTAAATGTGATTCTTTAGTATTAGCCTAAAATCTAGCACTTATGCATGTTGCAAACATTATATCTGGTCTACTGGCAGTTAGATATAGAAGAGAGCCTATCATACCTCTGTATTGAGTTATATCAATACTTTTACCGTTTTCATCTTTGTCAAGTTTGGTTGCATGAGCAATTGGGGTTTTCATAGGAGAGGATGATTCCATGCCATACTTCTTAAGTAAAACTTTGATGTATTTGGCTTGTTTTATGAATATTCCTTCATCATTCTGCTTTACCTGCAGTCCAAGGAAGAAGTTCAGCTCGCCCATCATGCTCATTTAAAACTTGCTCTGCATAAGCTTGGAGAATCTCTTACATAGCTTTTCATCAGTAGAACCAAAAATAATATCATCAAGATATATTTGAACTAATAAGACTTTGTCTTTATGCTTTCTAAGGAATAATGTGGTATCTACTCTACCTCTAGTTAATCCATTTTCAATAAGAAAATTAGTTAGTGTTTCATACCATGCTCTAGGTGCTTGTTAAAGACCATATAAGGCTTTATCTAGTCTATAAACATAATTAGAAAGAGATGGATTGATGAAACCTGGAGGTTGCTCTACATAGACTTTTTCTTGAAGTTCACCATTCAGGAATGCACTTTTGACATCTATCTGAAAGACTTTGAATTTCATGTGAGCAGTAAAGGCAAGGAAGATTCTGATGGCTTCTAGCCTGGCAACAGGTGCAAATGTCTCATCGTATTCAATGCCTTCATCCTGAGAGTAGCCCTTGGCCACTACTCTTGCCTTGTTCTTGGTTATTACTCCATCTTCATCCATCTTGTTTCTGAAGACCCATTTGGTTCCAATGACAGGATGGCTCTTTGGTCTTGGTACCAATCTCTATACTTTTCTTCTTTCAAATTGGTTGAGTTCTTCATGCATGGCTTCTATCCAGCTGGAGTCTTCCATAGCATCCTCTATCTTCTTAGGTTCCATTTGTGACAGGAAGCTTAGATAAAACCATTCATTTTTGGTGACAGCTCTTGTTTTGAATCTTGCACTCGGATCTCCAATGAGTAGATCTTGAATGTGGTCGCTTGCCCATCTATTTCCTGTTGGGACATCTGTCCTTATGCCTTCTTGTCTTAGGCCTTCAAGATCCATTTCTTCTTCTTGGTGTGGAGGTTTGCTGTCTGGCATAGGTCTCTCTACGATCTCATTTTTTTGCTCAATGATTTCACTATCTGGCACTACGATCGTAGTGTTGAGCTCGACAACCTCGTTCGTAGTGTCTGAACTGTCAATCGTAGTGTCTTGAGTTACTATTTTGTCCAAGTCTGTTTCATTAAAGATGATGTGAATCGAGACTTCAACACTCAGTGTCTTCTTGTTGAACACTCTGTAGGCTTTACTATCTGTGGCATATCCAAGAAAGATTCCTTTATCTGACTTGGGTTGAAACTTTGTCAAGTACTGCTTTCTATTGTTGAGAATGTAACATGCACAGCCGAATACATGAAAGTAGCTGACACTTGGCTTTCTTCCTTTCCATAGTTCATATGGAGTCTTCTTGATTGTAGAGTGTATGAGTGATCTATTTTGAGTGTAGCATGCAGTGTTGATAGCTTCTGCCCAGAAGTATTCATGCAGATGGGCTGCTGCTAGTAGAGTTCTTCCAGCCTCTATCAAAGTTCTTTTCTTTCTCTAAGCTACTCCATTTTGTTGAGGAGTTCGTGGAGCTGAGAAGTTATGACTGATGTCGTTGTCTGTTCAGAACTAGACCATTTCTGAGAAGTCAAATTCTCTACCATGATCACTCCTTATCACCTTGATTTTCTTTCCTTTCTCGTTCATTACTAGCCTGAACATCTTGATCAGTTGGGAGCTTGTTTCATCCTTAGAGGTTAGAAAGAACACCCATGTGAACCTGGTGTAGTCGTCGACTATGACCAGTGAGTATCTCTTCCCTCCGAGACTTGTTGTTGGAATTGGCTCGAATAGATCCATGTGGAGCAATTACAGAGGCTTGTCGATTGAGTTGGCAGTTTTGCTCTTGAATGAGCTTCTGGTTTGCTTTCCAAGCTGACAGGCATTGCATGGCCTTTCTTTCACGAAGTTGAACTTGGGTAGGCCTGCAACAAGATCTTTTGAGGCCATCTTGGTCATGCTTTTGAAGTTTAAATGAGACAATCGTCTATGCCATAGCCAGCTTATTTCTTCATATGCTTTGGCTAGAAAGCATATTGTTTCGTCTGAGCTTAGCTATTCAAGATTCATTGTGTATACATTTCCTTCTCTTGTTCCGGTTAGCTTTACAGCAGATGTCTTCAAATCTCTGACTTGACACTGATTATTGAGGAATGTTACTTGATGACCCTTGTCGCAGAGTTGGCTAATGCTTAGAAGATTGTACTATAATCCTTCCACATAGGCCACTCTAGTGAAGGACACTGCTCCATTTCCAGCTGAGCCATATCCTCTTGCCTTGACAGAGCTATTGTCTCCAAAGATGACTGAGGGACCTTCCTTTCTTATATAGTTAGACAAAAGGGCTTTGTTCCCAGTCATGTGCCTTGAGCATCCACTGTCCAGATACTAGCTCGTGATCATGGAGCTCTTTTCCTGTGGTAACGTCAAACCTTCATTTTGGTACCCATATTTGTATGGGTCCTATTTTGTTAGTACCCTTGGGGACCCAAATCTGTTTGATCTTGGGTCTCACATGCATGGAATTATAATAGCACTTTGCAGCCTTGTGACCAACTCTATTGCACACAAAACACTTAGTATGATGCATTCATGTATGTGTGTGAGAGTTCATCCTCCATTTGGACTTTTGTAGTTCTATAGTCATCCTTCTGTTAAACTGATTTTCCTTTTTCAACAGGTCCTTGGGTCTCATGAAATGTGAAGAGTGTATCTTACCTCTACTGTACCTTTCTAGTTGGTTCGTAGAGTTGGTTTTTTTTAACTCTGCGATCCTTAGAGGTTGGTGAGTAGATGATGGGTTACTCTTCTCTTTTCTGAAGCCCAGGCCATCATGAGATCCTTTACTCCTTTGAGTATGGATGGAAACAGTAGAACAGGGTTGGGCTGGTTCTTCCTTCTATGAGGATTTCATAAATGTAATGCCTCTACTAAAACTTTAAGCATTACTAGTGCTAGTTTCCTTTATCTTTTCCACACATGGCTCTGAGGTGGATTTCCCAAACCCTAATCCTGTTCTGTCAAATGTACTTCTCTGACTAGAGAGTAGGGAGTCCATGGATGATGAGGATTTGTTCCATGTAGAGATAGTCTTTTCTAGTTCCTCAACTTTAGATGCTAGATTTGACTCTCTTTGTGCATTAAGCTCATTAGTCTGTTTAAGATCTCATTCTCAGCCTCAAGCTTGGAGAGAAAGTTAGTACTTAGAAGAGCTATTTCTAGCTCTTCTTGAACTTTCTTTTTCTCCTCTTCAAGAAGTGAATAATCCTTCGACAGAACTCTGAACCACTTCATATATTAATGTAGATCATTTGTTATGCCATGCAGTGGAGTTCTTAAATCATTAATGTCTACATCAGGTGAGTTGAAGTCAAATACCTCATCAATACTTACTTCATGTGTGTTGGAGTTCAGTTTGTCCTTTGCGTGTTTGGCCATTAGGCATAGATTAGCCATTTGAGGATCTTCATCATCTCTAGATTCGGGAGTTGAGTCATTATCTGAATCACTCCACGATCCTCTAGCTACAAGGCCTTTATCTCTCTTCTGAGGCCTTTTATTGCATTTGTATTCCTTCTTTTCATGTGATTTCTTCTTTAGTTCTTCTCTGAGAGGTTTGTTGTATTTGACAATGAAATGGCCAGGCTTCTTGCAGTTGTAGCATAGATCATTCATTTGCTCCTGGCTGCTATAGTTGCTGACCTTCTTTGGCTTGCTGGTTTTGCCTTGACGCATGAACCTTCTTAGTCTTTTTACCAGCATTGCAAAGTCCTCATCATCGTCTTCATCATAGTCAGAGTCAATTTCAGTGTTGAACTTTGAGGTAATTTCAGTTGCTTTGAGAGCAAAACCCTTATCCTTCTTTCTTCCTTCTGATAGAGTTTCTGCCCGTTGAGTCAGCTCCAACTCGTATGTCAGAAGATTGCCAATATAACTGTTAGACAGTCATCTCATGGAGATTCTTTGACTCTCTGATAGCAATGGTTTTGGCATCCCATCTGCTTGGTAAGGCTCTCATGAACTTTGTGATTAGATCTTTCCATATGCTCGTAGAGAGTTGAGTAGAACGTTGAATCTCTCGTAGGTGGCAGTGACGTTCTCTCCTTGAACGTGTGCGAACATTTCATATTGTTGTGTTAGGAGAGATTATTTGTTTTCTCTTACTTCTTCCTTTCCTTCATGCATGATGAGTAGTGCTTCCCAAACCTCCTTTGCTATTTTGCTGTTAACAACATTTTTGAATAGATCATCTTCTAATGTTTGAAACAAAATGTTCTTAGCCTTCTTGTCGAGTTAAACAGCTCTCTTCTCATTGTCTGTCCACACCTTTTTGACTTCGATTTGTTTTCTGTTTGGATCGTATGTAGTTGGTTCAAGCTTTGTTGGAACATAGGGCCCATTCTGAACAGTCTCAAATAGATCTTCATCTATTGAGTCCATATATGCTTGCATCCTAACTTCTAGTTTACAAATTTATCTTTGTTGCACATTGGTGGCTTGCTGCCTCCTCCAGTCCTTGATTTGCTTGGTAAGTGTGCCATTAGATCTACTTAAGCTTTGTAGGCTATATAATAGAACCTGTTCTAATACCAATTGTTAGTTCACGAAGGCACAATAGTTATCTAGAAGGGGGGTTGAATAGATATTTAAAAATCTTTTCGTTTTAACATGTTAGTTGATAATGATTAAAACTTAGCGGAATTAATATTTGTTTTAATCTCCCTTAAGATAGTGAGTTTATGAGAGTGAGGCGGATATAACAGTTATAGCAGTTATAGCAAGAATGTAATATACACAGTCGTTTTAAGTGGTTTAGAGTACTTAAAGCTCCTAGTTCACTCTTCTACTCCTCGAGTAGGAAATCCACTAAGGATGTCTTTTACACTTTCTGAATCACACAGATTTCTTCTAAACCAGTAGTCTAGGAACTTCTTAGTTCACTCTTGAACTCTTCAAGTCCAGCAGACTTGGCACTTTACAATTCACTTAGAACTTTTCAAGTCCTTCTGACTTGGAACTCTTACTTCAGTTGATTGGTAGTTGTTGAGTTCTTGATGGTAGCTACTCAGTTGCTGTTAAGCACTTGTTGGAAAGAACTGAGTAGCTGAGCAAGCTTTTCTTTTTCTCATATCGTAGAGTTGAGCGTTAAGTATTCTTGTGCGTTTTTGTTCAATGCTTTCTTGATGCTTGTCATCTACATATGTTTTGCATATATGTGATCTTTAAATCTATCTGTTTGATCCATCCGTTGAAGCATTAAATTTTGACATTTCTGTACTTTGATGGAGACTTTTCTACACATCTTCTGAATTGTATTCTGACCCACTGACACAGCAGACTGCTTTCTCACCTAACACCTGAAAAGGTGTTTTCCTCTTACCAATGGTACTTTCCTTATCTTCTTCAATACGCTTCTTTGTTGCATACTAAGGATATCTTTTGTACCGTTGGAACTGGTTAGGACTTCAACGTTTGAAACCCATTCCACATTGGTTGAAGATATATCTTCAAACACAAAGGTAGGGCTCAATGCTTCTGACACACGGCAGATGATACTCTACGATCCAGATCGTGGTGTCTTGTTACCTTGGTGCTTGGTCTGATTCTATCAAATAAGAACACTACGATTTCTCTTAAAGACTTGCACACTACGATCTTCACTTGCTTGCTTTACAAGCTCTACGTTTCTGAGAGCACACTACGATCTCTGAGTTGGCTCGGCGAACGTTGGGACCACTCTACGATTTTCGAAGAGGCCCTTAAGGCAAGCATACTACGATCCTCGAAGCTCTACGTTCTGCCTTGGCTTTTGTAATCTTGATCAACTTAATACACTATGATCTCTTCGATGCCTATCTATTATATCTCAAGATCAACCTAACAAGTTTGATTTTCTTTTCTATACATTCATTTACAGAATGATATACATTAAGAACTTAGATCAACCTAACAAATTTAATTTATCACTAAGTCTTTATACAAATATTCCTTGAATGACTTTACAACTAATCATGAGCATTTATATTTAAACATCAAATCAAAATATGCGCTCTCCCAAAAAATACGAATCAATTATACACCAGTACAAAGTACCTAATAGACAACATTTTTTATAAAAATGTTGTGATATTTTTTCTACAACGTTTTTTTAAAAAACGTTGTAGATATATATGCAAAAACGTTATCTATTTAAAAGGGCATTTTTTTTGTTTTAATTAGATAACGTTTTTTTTTTAAAACGTTATCTATGAAGAAAAACACGGAGCTTTAAAAAATGATGCTGAAGTGAAAACTTAAATAATAAGTATCACTCTTATGCTAGGGCTCCCAGTCTCCAGGCGAGATCTAAAACTTCTCCCTCGCGATTGCCTTTCTCCCTGCCTTTCGACCCTCTTCCGGCACGCTGAGCACCGGTTCGGTCTGACCACCTGCTCAAGTGTCGATATTGTACAAACCAACCGATCGAGAGAAGTTTCTGACAAGGACACCGCCGATGAAGACGACAAAACCACCACCGGAGCTGGAGACAATTAAGGGTTCGGGTAGTTGAAACCTTTGGGTTCGGGCTGCGATTTTAGTGATGCAAATGGAAACAGTCACTGCTCTTTGATCTTCTATCGAAGTTGCACCTTATGAATTTGCCAGATCCGTTATTTTGATATCAAGATTACCTGATTTCGCTCGGCTCTACACCAAATTTTGGATTAAGGTAATACTTTACTTGATAATATGTAGTATTTGATTATTGTAGAGTTTTTTTTGGGGTGGGAGGTTGGGGGGGGGGGGAACTGTACGTGCAGTGAAGATAAAACTTGGGTCTTTCTAATTTTGTTTGGATTTAAAGTAAAGAAATTGTAAGCCTAAATTATTTTTAAAAATTGGTTTTGAATTTGTATATTATTCATGTTTAAATTTGAATAATTTAGTATGGAAATTATTAAGCTAATTTGAACATTAGGTATTTAACCATGTTAAGTAAAAGTTGAATTAAGCTGGTTTGTATTTAATCTTGTTGGGTAAAAGTTGGATTAAGCTGGTTTTGAGCTTGAAGGGAGCATAATATGATAGTTCTGGTTCAAAAGGTTGACTTAGTTCTTAGATTTTTCTATCCAGTTCAAAATTTATCTAGTTGAATTAAGCTGGTTTGTATTTTACGGGTTTATTTGTATGTGTTTGAGCACTATCATGCTGTGCTCCTAGTGTTTACTTGTATTTTGATCTTTACTTTAGTTTATTATCATATGAGCTCTTCTCCCACTAGCTTGTTGAGTAACTTGTACATAGCTTACCTCAGACTTTCATGTCGTGTATGAGCTGAAACATTGATTGAATATTTACTGACAGATGTATGAGCTGAAACATTGATTAAAATTATTTTGGTGGTATAACTAGGTCCCACATTCATTAAGATGTCAAATTTAAGTAATAAATTCTTAACCTTGTGTTGTTATCTGATATGATGATTCATAATCTGAAAATTTTCCAGCTTTGTAGCTGTTCACATTTTTAGTTTGGAAAAGAAGTAACTTAGAATATTTGACTTAATACTCATTGTTATTTCCACAAGATGATGTCATAGGCTGCTGTTTAATGCAAGCTTATTGCTGCAATATTCTCCTCACCAAATATGGTGGAGCGCTTGCATTATATTGGTATTGGAGTCCATTTCTGTGGAGTTGCCTATCTAGAAGTTGGATTAGAAGATCATGTGGTTGGGTGTTATTCCCAGTCTCACATGATCAGTCCTTGACTCCTGGCTAACATGATCAGTCCTCGTAATGCCTAGGATTTCTATGTACATGCATTGTAATATAGAAGTACGCGCAACTATTGCATTTCCACTTTCCACTTTAATTATAGACATTATAGTTGTTGGTTCTCTTACATGGTACAGGTGGTTAATGATGTATACCTTCTTTAAATGGGCACTAGTCATTGCAGCGATTTTAATATTTGAAGTCGTTTTATGCAATCCATCTATGTTGTTCCACTAATTATATGGTGCCTACTCCAACTTGTAGGAGTTTTTCTCGCAGTTTCTTCCAACACCCAGTATCAGATTATTAACGGGTTGGAATGTTTGGTAGAAGCGTCTGCAATGGCAAAGCAGGTTCCACCGGTTGTAATGGCATTTACATTTGGAGTGCGTTTTGAAAACGTCTATGGTGGAATGCAATTTATTGACTGGGCCAGGTGGAGTGGTGTGCAATAAGTATGGGTGTTTCAGATTTATTCAAAGGAAGCAATCTATTTTGACTTTTTAATAATGAATGAGGTGGGAAATGTCTTCAACATATTTCTTCATATATATGCTTCTTATAGATGCCTGATTGGTTAGTTTTTACATGGTCAGGTTGTATTGAAACCCTTTTACTGGAGCTTTGTGTTTCTTTAACAAAGAATTTTCTGTTATTCAAGATCAAAGAAGATCAAAATTAAAATCAATGGAAATAGAGGAAGACCTGGATTCTGTCATGGCAAACCTCATAAATTATGTGGCAAACTTGAACGTTAAGCTATTTCAGTGTGTTATTGAGATTAAGGTGGAGATTTTTGCGCAGTAACTGTTGATATTTAGCTGTATAGTGTATACACCTTTGTCAAATATTTGGATTGATTTTAGTTTTAGTATTATTGTCTTCTCACTCTTCATATACTTTTATTTTGGCAGAACTTGCTTATCGAGGAAATTTCTCATCGAAGAAGTTTTGCTGAACAAAATATGGTATCGATTGAGCTTGATTCTAAGGTATTATGTTTGCATTATATTGCTGGCACAATATGTGCTACTCACGTTTAGTGAACATATCTTTTCCTTGGTAGAGGCCCCATAACAATTCTGTAGTGTTTTTTCAATCAATTTTGATAAATTTATAGCACCTATTATTACTACAAGTATTGGTGCGAGTAGAAGTCCGCTTTATTCATATAACCTCTCGTGCAGTTGCTTAACTCATGCAGGTGCATGAATCAATGGTGAGGCAACTTTACAAGGCCCAATTTTGGAGAAACTTTACAACTTTAAAGTGCTGATTCTTTTTTCAAAACATCTTAATATCTAAATACAATAATTACTTGTGATTAGTATTTTATTCTTTCAACTTCTTTCAACTTTTTTGCTTTAATGATCCAATCAGTTTCATGGTGATTAGTATTTTATACACTAATTATCTTAATTTTGTTATCTACAGGAAGTTGCTATTATGGTGATGGAATTATACCCATTATAGTTTCTGATTACTTGTAGGAAAGAAAGTGCAGTTCTCTAGGTATATCTTACTGATTTTCAATTATAATTTCATTTCATTTACTTATAGAATTGTTGTGCGTGTATTTAAAAATTTCAGACTTCAGAAAGGAAATGTTAGGTTGTTTAGCAGTGACAGTGAACTGAAGTTGTACAATTATACTGATTACCTGATTACTTGTACAATTATGTATGAAACAGTTATCTGTGAGCAGCATACAGGCAAGATAATGTCTCCAATTTGTTAGAATGAAAGTTGTTTTAAGTCCAATGTTATAATGACTACCTGATTTGCAAAGGAGTACTAAAAAAATACACTCCTGGATTTTCCAAGTCAGGACTCCAGAGTAAGACCAGACAACACTGTTGTGAAGATTTTTATTTTATTTTATTTTTATTAGTTATGTTGGCATTTCTCACAAGGTTCTCAATTAGGTTTTATATTTACAGATGTTAGTTGGATTTGGCAGTGGGATTTTGTAAGGACTAAGATCTGATTTTTGTTTGTTTAAGACACCATATATGTTATTTGATATTTTATCATCACTTAATATTTTACAAGAATTGTGTGTGGTTGGAATACTTGGAATCTTTGATAAATGATTGAAGTTAGAACTCTTTTAATCTTTCAGGCTACAATATGTTAATCTTTTAGGCATTAGCATATTGCATGTGCATTGGTAATGTAGGTGAACTACAATTCTTTTTTTTAATCTACAACATTTCTAAAATGTTGTGTAAATGTGTCTAAACGTTGTCTGATATACTAAACAACGTTTTTACCCAAAAAATGTTGTGGAATCATACATTCTACAACGTTTTTAAGCATCTGCTAATTTTTGAAAAACAAATCTACAACGTTTTTTTCCTAAAAAACGTTGTGTATTGTGCTTAACTACAACGTTTTAAAAACGTTGTGTAAGGGTGTCAAATAGACAACACCCTTAACCACGACGTTTTTCTGACTGAAACCACAACGTTTTTTCCGCGTTGTCTATTTACTATTTTGTAGTAGTGGTATTAACCAACCCATAAAACAATAAAACTTATATTCACATAAATAGTATTTCCATTAATATATTCATTTAATAATACGTGGAAATTCTCGGGTATTACAATAATACTGGACATAGATGATGTTTTAAGTGTAAGAACAAGTAATGGTTATATAAACCCAAATTTGTTAAAGTTTGAAAAATGTAAAGATGATGTAGATCGCATATCTATAGACTTTAAATATGTGTTGAACACATAGCGAGTCAAGTGTGTGATAAAGATTTATGAATATTGATATGAATCATGTGTAGCTAAGATGTACTATATATACATAGCTATTCTAAGAGTACGTTGAGAAAGTGAAGTGTAGGTTTTACGAACCTAGTTAGGAAACAATGTAACATTATTATTACATTGAGAATGTATGAATATATGACTTATGGATATGAATCCATGATTATATAACTGTGTAGGAATACACGAAGTGCAGTTAAGTCGTAGTTCATAAACTACGAATGTGACAACCCGATATTTTCTATATAAATAAATCATAAATTTTGCGTATAATTTTTTTTTTTAAATAAATATGAATGATATGTGTCAAGGTAATGTGTAATTATAATTATATGTGTGATAAAAATAATTTATTTATTACATTAAGTATTGCAGATAAATTTATTTTAGAATTATTGATTATTATCAATTATATTTTTATACTAATTAATTCCTTATTGGAAATGTTTTATTAATTATTTTTCAAGGAAAATATAATCTTATATTATTTAAATAATATAGGAAATGATTTTAGAATAATTATTTATTTTAAAGGTAAGAATGCGTGAAAGGTATTATGTATGTGTTTATGTGATGAATATAAAATATATTTATTACATGAATGGTTATGAATAATTTTATTCTAGAATTATTGCTCATTATAAATTATATTCTAATAATAATTAGTTTTATAGTAAAAATGTTTTTAATGTTTATTTTCCATGAAAATATGATAAATATATTAATTGAATAATATATGATATGATTATAGAATTTTTATAATACTTATTATATTATATGAATTTTGTTCAAGATATTAAGTTAATTATTTTAACTTAATTTATAATGTTAATTATGACAGATAAATCAGATATGGAATCCAAACCCTAATTCTGAATTTTGATCAAGGAATAAAAATAATAATATTATATTATTATTTGTCAGTGTTATAGATATGTATGGTTATGTGTGTAATGTTAATGTATGAAACAGTTTTAGTGTTAATGATAACCCTAATTTTGGTTATGGGATAAGGAATGATGATAATAATATAATACTAATTATATTTTGATTTTTCAGTGCTATGAATATGTACTGTATTACTGTATTGATAATGGTTGGTCAATTACGGAGTATTATGACCAAACCTTAGTAATAATGTTAAACCCTAATTTGAGATCCAAATTAGAGTGCAAGATTTGTTTTATAAGTGTGTTATATAATTTATGGCATGTATTAAATGTATTAATTAAGTAAACCCTAATTAAAGTTCTAGAAACCCTTAATAATTTTTAGAAAACCCTAAATTATTAAAAACCCTAATTTTAAGTGTTAAAACCCTAATTTGAAACTCAGCTATGAGTTCAAGATTGTTGTTTAACTATGTTATATGATATATGTTATTCATTATATAATTTTGTTATTAAACCCTATTTAATAAATAAAAACTCTAGTTTCAAACTGTTAAACCCTAATTGATTTCAAACCCTAATGCGAAAGTCATTCACGACTTTGAGAATTTGTAAAGTCGTTATGTAATCACGATAATGTGATTTATGATTGGTGTTATATGTATTAACCCTAATTAGAGAGAATCGTAATTATTCAAAATCCTTATTAATTTTCTGTATTATAAACCCTAATTTCAAAAGTTAGAAACCCTAATTTGCTTATTGTAAACCCTAATTGCCAGTTTGGGAAATGAAATGCTAATTTGTGTTGCTTAAACCTAATTAGAAAAGTGCTATAATTAAAGACCTAAATTAAACTAGTAAACCCTAATTGGTATTTTTAGAAACTAAAATTTTAGTTTATTATTTTATTTTATTTTATTGTACAAACCTTAAATTGAAAATCCTAGATTTGGTTTGCTTATAAAATCTAAATTGGCTCAAACCCTAAACCCAAAACTAAACCCTAAACCCTAAGGGTTTGTCAAGATTACAAGATTGCCCTTAATTATATTTTGAAAATGACAAGAATGCCCTTTTTAGCATTATTGAAGGAAACTTGCAAAATTGGGCAATACTTTAGTTGGCCAACAACTCCAACAACTCCTACCAACTTCATGTGACACATAATTGACAGCACACAGCTTCTAGATTAGCCAAATGCATGTATCTTGTGTCTATAAAAAGATTAGAAGAGAGAGAAAACCATTTGGTTACTAAATTTTTGTCCAACACTCAACCTAGTCCCTTTTCTCTCAAACCCACGAATTTCCTAAGGCATTTCAGTTCTTTTATCAAGCCCCACGAACACCTCAGCAAATCAGTAACATCGGATCAAGAAATTGCTCATAGAAAGGTATAACACTAAACCTAAAAATTCTGTTCATAATCGATTGTTTGATGTTTGGTTTACATATTAGAATATGTTATATGAAGTGTTAATAGATGATCTGGGTTATTATTTACTAGATCCATATCATCAAAATGCTCAAAATCACGTTTTTCAAAAATTTGGAAAATTATTTTTTTGTGTTCTGACATCAAATGTCAGACGCAGTAGATTGTTATGTGTTTAATGTTTTTGTTGTTTAAGTGTTTGATTATGTAGCCTTGTATGAGATCTTTAATTTGGTTCAACAAGTAAAGTCCGATCTGTTGTAGATTTAAAGATACTGATGGTCAAATGTCGTTGACCGACCATGACCGAGGATAATCTGGGCAACCCAGAATGCATAAACAGGCGTCTGACAAGAACTTTTTAAGTCCGGATCTGTCAGGTTTTAAGTGATTTAATCTTTTTGTTTGTTATATGTTGTATCTGGTAATATGGACTGTAGATTCATGATTTAAGATCCCATGAACAATTAGCAGATCAATCATGGAAAGCAGTCAAAGTAGGCCACTTGTACTATTTTTGTATTTCTGGAATTTCCAGAAAAGAATATGAGCAAGCTTTCTGACAGCCTTTGACCGGCTTATAAATTATGATTCTGTTGTTTTTGATCTAATATGTTGCTTTCTAAATATTCTATGATACATGTACTATAACTTTGAATCATAAAATCACCTTAAACAAGATTGGAGCATAGATTAAATCGAGCATCAAAGTGACTGCTTGATCAGTCTGGGTTTCTGGAAAACCCAGAACCCACCTGACAGCATCTTTGAAGATCCAGATCTCGTGTTTTTGTAGTATGGCCTAGATGTTGATTTCTAGTTGTAGTGTTGTGTAATGACTACAAGATCAAAGTTATAACTTGCCTAGAAACATAACACTCACGATTGTAATCTCGGTCAAACAAGCTACCATGAAGCTGGGCTGTCAGTGTTCTTAAGGCTGAAGAACACCTACAGGGACGTTTTTTTGTCGCTAAAGACCTACAGCGACGGTTTCTATTATATATTTTCCGAAAATTACTTAAAAAAGAAATAAATTATAAAAAATACAAAATAAATTATTAAAAATTATTTTAAATTCCAAAAATTAGTTTTTAATTATTTTAAATATATTTCATAAATATTTAATATTTTTGGAATATTAAAAGTATTAATTTATTTAATGATAATATTAAATAAATTATTTAAAAATAATTTTAATATTCAAAAAATCATCTAAAATTATATTATGGTATAAGAAAATAATTTAAGTTATTTTTGATAACTTTTAATATTATGTGATAATTTTCATTAATAAATTAATATTAATGATAATTAAGTTATTTATTAAATGAATTAAAAATGATTTTATTAAATTAAAAATCATTTTAAATAATAATAAGGTATTTAAAAATATTTGAAGTTATAAAATATAACTTTTAATATTTAAAGGTTAAATTCATTAATTAATGATATTTAATGATATTAAAGTTATTTAATATTTATATTAAATAAAATAGTTTTAAAATGATTTTAATATTTTAAAAATCATTTCAAATGAAAATAAAGTATTTAAAGATATTTTAAGTTATAAAATATAACTTTTAATATTTAAAGGATAATTTCATTAATAATTTAATATTAATGATATTAAATTTATTTAATATTTATATTAAATAAATAGTTTTAAAATGGTTTTATTTATTTAAAAATCATTTAAAAAGGGATATAAATGAATTTAATAATATTTTAAGTTATAATTAATAACTTTTAATATTTAGATAATAGTTTATTAATATTTAAATATTAATGGTAATTATTTAATAATGATTTTAAATGTTTTAAAAATCATTTAAGGGTAATGTTAATACTTTAAAAGTATTTTTAGTTATTATAAATAACTTTAACCTTTTGGTAATGGTTTCATTAATCTATTAATATTTACTAAATGTTAATGATAATAGAATTAATTAGTATTTAAATTATTTAATAATGATTCTGATATTTCAAAAATTATGATAAATGGTAATAATTATTTTATAATTATTATAAGGTCATGAAAAATGATATGACTGTTATTTAATTAGTCTAAATGGATATTGAACAACTGTTTAGAGTCTTAGACTCGATAAATTACCCGATACAGATGTCGCTAGACCTGCATGATTCAGAAATTGATCTGGACTTAGAAATTTAGTTAGTTAATTATTTTATTTGTGATTCAATGGTGGATAAAGTTGTGTGACAATGTGATTAGGAATGAGTTGATGTTTGTTTGTGATAACATGATTGTTGAACATGTATGACAATGTGATTATGTTATGTGCTGACTGCAATAAGCAATACTATGTGTTATGATATGTGATTCTAATCGATAGAATGATCTTATTAATGATAGGTTTCGGTATAACAGATAGATCTAAGTTGCGTAATTGTAAGCAGTGCATCAGGCAAGTATCCTACCTTTGCATTTTCTTTATGCATTGGACAAGTGTAAGAATGTTTCAAAGTTATATTATTACTGTACAGATTGTTAAGCCTATATTATATACGCCCATTGATTATCAACATGTTAGTATATAATAATCCAGATATATATTCTGTTCGTTAATTTCTATAAATGATCATACAAGTGTCCCCACTTGGATAATCATTGTATTCAATCGCATGTTGATACACCTTTGATATACATATATGTTGAATTATATAAGACCTTTGTTATGAAAACCCGACAGGTATGAACATCCCGATAATGGGAAAATTTTTATGCACTACGGCGGACAAAGGATGAACGATAATATCGTTCTAGCAATGTAGTATTGATCAGTACAGGGCCTATGGGATGTACACCCTCGTGCCCGTAAGCAATGGCCGGTTTACAGATGAATTTCTGTTTAAACCCTTTCAAAAATGAAAAAAAATGTTCATAATGTGTCACAGAAACCCCATGTATAGACAATACATAGTTTTAATTATTTGTAAGAGGGTTGTTATATTATTGTTATTAGTACAGATTACTTCAGAACTATTGACCAGTTGTAGAAGAATATTATAAAGAAAACATTTAAATTCTTTCAGCTTATATATATAATACTTATTGGGCACTCAAATGCTCATCCTTGCTTTATTTAAATGTTTTCAGCTAAGTGTGAAGGACCGGAAAGCTCATGCCAGAACTAGTAAAAAGGAAAGCAAATAGGATATGTGTATTTGTATCATTTGTAATAGATAAATTGTATTAAGTTAATGATATGTATTATATATCATGTAAAGAATGTAGTAAAGGTTGCGTACTTGGGGTTAAACTCTGATAAATGTAAGTTAAATTTGATAAATCTATATTATTGTTATTATTATTAGTATTATTCCGCTCATAGAAATGGTATCGTGAAGTACCGAATTCAAGTTTCAAGTATCCGGGTTCGGGGACTTTACAGGTTGGTATCAGAGCTATAGGGTTAGAAACCTTAGGTGGGTTAGACCTTAGGCTATAACCTTAGGACAGAGGGAAACGTTGAAAATATAATAACTCATATAGAGTTTAAAAAGGAGATGAATTGAATAAATTCATCGTCAAACAAAATAAAAGATAATTTATAAAACCTTTATGTGTTGTGTGTATTTATTATTTGTTAATCAAGATAATTTTGTGTGTAGGTGTTAGAAAGGAACAGAATTAGGATACCCTTAAGTCGTAAAGAATAAGTCAACGTCCATGACCGAGCCGATATCAAAGCCAATAACTACAATAAAGGCTCACATTGAAAGCTACCTCAAAGAGGTGGTTATTTTGGAAAGTATGGTATTGGATACAGAAACGATAATGTAACTGATAGGTAAAGTATAAGAATATGGTTAAGCTTGAGTTCTTAAACTCATATGTTTATAGTGATTTCTTAAACTCATAATGTATGGTAAGAAAAAGGAAAGTGTTTTAGAATACCTCATATCATTCATAAATTTCTACTCCATCTCATCACCAGCTCTTGAACCCTTGACCTTTAGAAACTCAATAACCAAACGAATACCAAATGGCTACAAGAGGACAAGTATAGTTATGTGCTAATAGATTATTGAAGATAATGGGTATATATAGAATATTAAGTAAATGATCATTAGGGAAGGCGTAAGGAATAGATAGTGTTAAGTGTTACTGGAAAATGTATGATTCTATGTGGTGTAAATGATATGTATGTCTGTATAAAAGAATATTCTTAACTTTTGCATAAATTATGGCAGCGATTCCCGACTTTCAAGTCACAAAAGGATAACGAATATTTAAAGCAATATGTGTTATGGCATGTCAAGTGTTATGAATATGGATCTATGTTGGATTAATAGAATAAGTTGGTACAAAGATAGTAAATATTTATCTGGTCACTACAGTCGACCGAGTTTTCAAAATCTAATATTTTGATTACATAATTATGTGAATAGAAAATTTTGCGTTATATGATAAGCGTTTACGATAAGGCTTAGAATGTAAGAATAATTTATGAAAATGCTGTCAAAATGAAAATGAAACCAAAGGATAGAAGGACCTATCAACAAAGCTGGAAGACAACCCGACCCGACACAGAATTTTGCGAATGCGGACAATCAAGCTATGAAGAACGAAATACCAGTCGCGGAAAAATCAACTAGACAATCGATCGAAAACTTCAAAGATTTCAAGACAACCGGACCGCCAGAATTTAAAAGATCAACCGACCCTGTTCAAGCGTATGTGATAGCTAGGATAATGGTGGGGCAAAAGACAACTTTTGTCACCTATATCATAAAAAAAGATAATTTCAATAAATAAGCCAGGAATGTGATTAAAAGAAAATTTTGTGTATGGAAAGTAAGGACAGAAGGAATATATATCTTTCCAAAATGTCCCAATCTAAGAATGTATAGTGAATGTGTTGTGTGCGAATCAATAAAGTATAAGTTAAAAGACTGTTCAAGAAAGGAAATGGAAACAAGGAATGCAAATACGGAACAAGGCAGCAGGACATTGGCGACAACATGATCAACTTTAACAAACAAGCCAACGAAATCAACCGCAAGCGTCTTCAGCGGGACTGTTCGGGATTCGATAGCAGCCGGGGATGCAACTCCAGGTATTAATCTTACCAATTTTTATTTTCTTATTATATTTTTATATATAGTAAAATTAGTTTTATAAATTATTTTGAAGGAGGAATTTGAGTTCTCTTAGAAATCAAATTTCTATTTAAGGAGATAGATACGCATTTTGCTGAATAGTTAAAGATCGAATTGATCAACCATGATCGAGATCTACTTGGAATGATTGTGTATGCTATGTACCCTGGTATGTATAGGTTTTAAAATGGTGATTCCGGGGACGGAATCTTTATAAGGGAGGGTGAATGTGACAATTCGATATTTTTTATATAAATAAATCATAAATTTTGCGTATAAATTTTTTTTTTAAATAAATATGAATGATATGTGTCAAGGTAATGTGTAAATATAATTATATGTGTGATAAATAAAATTTATTTATTACATTAAGTATTGCGGATAAATTTATTTTAGAATTATTGATTATTATCAATTATATTTTTATACTAATTAATTCCTTATTGGAAATGTTTTATTAATTATTTTTAAAGAAAAATATAATCTTATATTATTTAAATAATATAGGAAATGATATTAGAATAATTATTTATTTTAAAGGTAAGAATGCGTGAAAGGTATTATGTATGTGTTTATGTGATGAATATAAAATATATTTATTACATGAATGGTTATGAATAATTTTATTCTAGAATTATTGCTCATTATAAATTATATTCTAATAATAATTAGTTTTATAGTAAAAATGTTTTTAATGTTTATTTTCCATGAAAATATGATAATTATATTAATTGAATAATATATGATATGATTATAGAATTTTTATAATACTTATTTTATTATATGAATTTTGTTCAAGATATTAAGTTAATTATTTTAACTTAATTTATAATGTTAATTATAACAGATAAATCAGATATGGAATCCAAACCCTAATTCTGGGTTTTGATCAAGGAAAGAAAATAATAATATTATATTATTATTTGTCAGTGTTATAGATATGTATGGTTATGTGTGTAATATTAATGTGTGGAACAGTTTTAGTGTTAATGATAACCCTAATTTTGGTTATGGGATAAGGAATGGTGATAATAATATAATACTAATTATATTTTGATTTTTCAGTGCTATGAATATGTACTGTATTTCTGTATTGATAATGGTTGGTCAATTACGGAGTATTATGACCAAACTTTAGTAATAATATGAAACCCTAATTTGAGATCCAAATTAGAGTGCAAGATTTGTTTTATAAGTGTCTTATATAATTTATGGCATGTATTAAATTTATTAATTAGGTAAACCCTAATTAAAGTTCTAGAAACCCTTAATAATTTTTAGAAAACCCTAAATTATTAAAAACCCTAATTTTAAGTGTTAAAACCCTAATTTGAAACTCAGCTGTGAGTTCAAAATTGTTGTTTAACTGTGTTATATGATATATGTTATTCATTATATTATTTTGTTATTAAACCCTATTTAATAAATAAAAACCCTAGTTTCAAACTGTTAAACCCTAATTGATTTGAAACCCTAATGCGAAAGTCATTCACGACTTTGAGAATTTATAAAGTCGTTATGTAATCACGATAATGTGATTTATGATCGGTGTTATATTTTTTAACCCTAATTAGGGAGAATCGTAATTGTTCAAAATCCTTAATAATTTTCTGTATTATAAACCCTAATTTCAAAAGTTAGAAACCCTAATTTGCTTATTATAAACCCTAATTGTCAGTTTGGGAAATGAAATGCTAATTAGTGTTGCTTAAACCTAATTAGAAAAGTGCTATAATTAAAGACCTAAATTAAATTAGTAAACCATAATTGGTATTTTTAGAAACTAAAATTTTAGTTTATTATTTTATTTTATTTTATTGTACAAACCCTAAATTGGAAATCCTAGATTTGGTTTGCTTATAAAATCTAAATTGGTTCAAACCCTAAACCCTAAACTAAACCCTAAACTCTAAGGGTTTGTCAAGATTACAAGATTGCCCTTAATTATATTTTGAAAATGTCAAGAATGCCCTTTTTAGCATTATTGAAGGAAACTTGCAAAATTGGGCAATACTTTAGTTGGCCAACAAATCCAACAACTCCTACCAACTTCATGTGACACATAATTGACAGTACACAGCCTCTAGATCAGCCAAATGCATGTATCTTGTGTCTATAAAAAGATTAGAAGAGAGAGAAAACCATTTGGTTACTAAATTTTTGTCCAACACTCAACCTAGTCCCTTTTCTCTCAAACCCACGAATTTCCTAAGGCATTTCAGTTCTTTTATCAAGCCCCACGAACACCTTTGCAAATCAGTAACATCGGATCAAGAAATTGCTCATAGAAAGGTATAACACTAAACCTAAAAATTCTGTTCATAATCGGTTGTTTGATGTTTGGTATACATATTAGAATATGTTATATGAAGTGTTAATAGATGATCTGGGTTATTATTTACTAGATCCATACCATCAAAATGCTCAAAATCACGTTTTTCAAAAATAGGGAAAATTATTTTTTTGTGTTCTGACATCAAATGTCAGACGCTGTAGATTGTTATGTGTTTAATGTTTTTGTTGTTTAAGTGTTTGATTATGTAGCCTTGACTGAGATCTTTAATCTGGTTCAACAAGTAAAGTCCAATCTGTTGTAGATTTAAAGATACTGATGGTCAAATGTCGTTGACCGACCATTACCGAGGATAATCTGGGCAACCCAAAATGCATAAACAGGCGTCTGACAAGAACTTTTTAAGTCCGGATCTGTCAGGTTTTAAGTGATTTAATCTTTTTGTTTGTTACATGTTGTATCTGGTAATATGGACTATAGATTCATGATTTAAGATCCCATGAACAATTAGCAGATCAATCATGGAAAGCAGTCAAATTAGGCCACTTGTACTATTTTTGTAATTCTGGAATTTCCAGAAAAGTATATGAGCAAGCTTTCTGACAGCCTTTGATCGGCTTATAAATTATGATTCTGTTGTTTTTGATCTTATATGTTGCTTTCTAAATATTCTATGATACATGTACTATAACTTTGAATCATAAAATCACCTTAAACAAGACTGGAGCATAGATTAAATCGAGCATCAAAGTGACTGCTTGATCAGTCTGGATTTCTGGAAAAACCCAGAACCCACCTGACAGCATCTTTGAAGATCCAGATCTCCTTGTGTTTTTGTAGTATGGCCTAGATGTTGATTTCTAGTTGTAGTGTTGTGTAATGACTACAAGATCAAAGTTATAACTTACCCAGAAACACAACACTCACGATTGTAATCTCGGTCAAACAAGCCACCATGAAGCTGGGTTGTCAGTGTTCTTGAGGCTGAAGAACACCTAGAGCGACGTTTTTTGTCGCTAAAGAACTATAGCGACGGTTTCTATTATATATTTTCTGAAAATTACTTAAAAAGAAATAAATTATAAAAAATACAAAATAAATTATTAAAAATTATTTTAAATTTCGAAAATTAGTTTTTAATTATTTTAAATATATTTCATAAATATTTAATATTTTTGGAATATTAAAAGTATTTAATTTATTTAATGATAATATTAAATAAATTATTTAAAAATGATTTTAATATTCAAAAAATCATTTAAAATTATATTATGGTATAGGAAAATAATTTAAGTTATTTTTGATAACTTTTAATATTATGTGATAATTTTCATTAATAAATTAATATTAATGATAATTAAGTTATTTATTAAATGAAGACTAAAAGACAATATGCACCCCAAACTTTACACCGATGTTGATATTTGCACCCCAAAGTGAAAAAGGTGTCTAAGTACACCCCATACTTTACTTATGCGTAACAAATTGCACACTTTCGTCAATTAGCCGGTCAAAAATGACCGGCTAAAGCACACGTGTGGTTCTAAGGGGGTGTTTAAGTCTTTTCCTTCTTTCCAATCTTATTTACACAGTAAAAATGGAGACTAGTTCATCATCATCCTTATGCTCTGCATCTCTGTCCTCCTCAAATCCTTTTTTTCTCTCTTCTTTCCCTCCTCCATCAACAACAAGAAGAAGAAGCTCCCGCCGAGACCCACCTCGATTCCATCAGACTTGGCTCTCGCACCGCCATGTTCGTCTCCAACCACTCCATAGCCCACCGTGCCTTAGCCCAGAACAGCGCCGTTTTCTCAGACCATCCCAAACCCTTCCAACCAACCGGGTCGTTTCCAGTAACCAACACAACATCAACTCCGTCGGCTACGGCCCCACATGGCAGCTCCTCCGTCGCAATCTCACCTCTGAGATCCTCCACCCCTCTTGGGGACAAGCTTGAAGAGAACCAAATCAAACAAATTGAAAAGGTGCAGCGAGATTTACTATTAAACATAATTCGATTTAACATACTCAATTTGTGGCCTAAATTGGGGAAGGTTGTATTTCGCCAGAGATGGAAGGAGTTCTTGCAGCTCTGCCAAAATCGGGAAGATGTATTAGTTCCCCTTATTAAAGCTCGAGTCGAAAAATTGGGGAAAGTTGTATTCCGCATGTTGAAGGCTATATTTAGATGAAGCACAAAAAAGCCTTGAGAAACAGACAAGGGATGATTGCGCAGCAAACTAATAAATGTCAAATAAAAAACAAATATCTTGAAATTTATATGCCTGGAGAAACCTTAAAGAATGTGAAGGAGCTATTTCATTACGTGTACTTTTACTATTCGTTTTTAATTGGTTTTGGTTCGTTGTCCTGATTCCAGCAATCTTCAATTGAGAAGTAACAGGATTGGGTTTTACGGCTACTTGCTCGCTTGGTTTGTATTCTCTTTTAACCAATTTATTGCATCTCTTGATATACATAGGTAATGTGGCATTATAGTTGCTTGAAATACATTGGGGATAAATTGATATCTTTATTCAGTTGTTGGTTGTGAAGCTTTGAGGACCAGCATATCGTATAGGAATGGGAGGAGGTGCTGCGTCCAGCATGGTTAGTGGTCAGAATGATGCATAGCTTGATTTTAATGTTGTACAACGTGGAGATGCAGAGATGACACAAAAATTATATTGTGTTGTTCGTGCCTGTCTTGAAATGGGAGAAAACAATCCTGTCATCAACATTCATGATCAGGTTGCTGGAGGAAACTGTAATGTTGTTAAAGAAATCATATATCCAAAGGGTGCGAAGATTGATATCAGGGCGATTGTAGTTGGAGACCATACAATGTCTGTCTTGGAGATGGGGTGCAGAATATCAGGAGCAAGATGCAATATTGGTGAAGCCCCAAAGCCGCAATCTCTTACAGTCAATCTGTCAAAGGGAAAGGGTGTCTATGACTGTTATTGGTATCATTAGTGGTGAGGGGCGTGTTGTTTTAGTTAACAGCTTAGTTATTGAAACTGACACTGCTCCATCTGTTCTTGAGCACAATATCAGACATAATGATCCTGTGATTGAACTTATGCAGAATTTCTTCCCAATTTTCGTTGTCTTGAATTAGTAGTTCTTCTTCTTCTCTAATTCCCTTGAAGCTACTCCCTCGGCTAAAGAACGTAAGAACAGAGATTGTACTTCGACGGTAAAGAACGTAAGAAATAACTTTAATATAAGCATATTTAAAGGCGAATTTGTTAATGGTGGTTTTGGTTTGGTTTGGTTTGGTTTTGCCTTACATTAACATTGCATATCAGGTTTTCAAGAAAATACCTTTGAACGCCTTTTTTAGCTCTCGCAGAAAATGGGTGTTTGTTTAAGAGAGAAAGTTAATTATGGAGGAGAGAGAGATAAGGGAAAGAGATTAGAAGACAATGTGCACCCCAAGCTTAGAGAGAAGGAGAAGATAAAAGAGAAAAGACTTAAATACCCCTCAAAATTCACATTACAGCCTTAGCCGGTTATTTTTGACCGGCTAATTGACGAAAGTGTGCAATCTGTTACGCATAAGTAAAGTATGGGGTGTACTTAGACACCTTTTTCACTTTGGGGTGCAAATATCAACATCGGTGTAAAGTTTGGGGTGCATATTTTCTTTTAGTCTTAAATGAATTGAATAAATGAATTAAAAATGATTTTATTAGATTAAAAATCATTTTAAATAATAATAAGGTATTTAAAAATATTTTAAGTTATAAAATATAACTTTGAATATTTAAAGGTTAAATTCATTAATTAATGATATTTAATGATATTAAAGTTATTTAATATTTATATTAAATAAAATAGTTTTAAAATGATTTTAATATTTTAAAAATCATTTTAAATGAAAATAAAGTATTTAAAGATATTTTAAGTTATAAAATATAACTTTTAATATTTAAAGGATAATTTCATTAATACTTTAATATTAATGATATTAAATTTATTTAATATTTATATTAAATAAATAGTTTTAAAATGGTTTTATTTATTTAAAAATCATTTAAAAAGGGATATAAATGAATTTAAAAATATTTTAAGTTATAATTAATAACTTTTAATATTTAGATAATAGTTTATTAATATTTAAATATTAATGGTAATTATTTAATAATGATTTTAAATGTTTTAAAAATCATTTAAGGGTAATGTTAATACTTTAAAAGTATTTTTAGTTATTATAAATAACTTTAACCTTTTGGTAATGGTTTCATTAATCTATTAATATTTACTAAATGTTAATGATAATAGAATTGATTAGTATTTAAATCATTTAATAATGATTCTGATATTTCAAAAATTATGATAAATGGTAATAATTATTTTATAATTATTATAAGGTCATAAAAAATGATATGACTGTTATTTAAATAGTCTAAATGGATATTGAACAACTGTTTAGAGTCTTAGACTCGATAAATTACCCGATAAAGATGTCGGTAGACCGACATGGTTCAGAAATTGATCTGGACTTAGAAATTTAGTTAGTTAATTATTTTATTTGTGATTTAATGGTGGATAAAGTTGTGTGACAATGTGATTAGGAATGAGTTGATGTTTGTTTGTGATAACATGATTGTTGAACATGTATGACAATGTGATTATGTTATGTGCTGACTGCAATAAGCAGTACTATGTGTTATGATATGTGATTCTAATCGATAGAATGATCTTATTAATGATAGGTTTCGGTATAACAGATAGATCTAAGTTGCGTAATTGTAAGCAGCGCATCAAGCAAGTATCCTACCTTTGTATTTTCTTTATGCATTGGACAAGTGTAAGAATGTTTCAAAGTTATATTATTATTGTACAGATTGTTAAGCCTATATTATATACGCCCATTGATTATCAACATGTTAGTATATAATAATCCAGATATATATTCTGTTCGTTAATTTCTATAAATGATCATACAAGTGTCCCCACTTGGATAATGATTGTATTCAATCGCATGTTGATACACCTTTGATATACATATATGTTGAATTATATAAGACCTTTGTTATGAAAACCCGACAGGTATGAACATCCCGATAATGGGAAAATTTTTATGCACTACGGCGGACAAAGGATGAACGATAATATCGTTCTAGCAATGTAGTATTGATCAGTACAGGGCCTATGGGATGTACACCCTCGTGCCCGTAAGCAATGGCCGGTTTACAGATGAATTTCTGTTTAAACCCTTTCAAAAATGAAAAAAAATGTTCATAATGTGTCACAGAAACCCCATGTATAGACAATACATAGTTTTAATTATTTGTAAGAGGGTTGTTATATTATTGTTATTAGTACAGATTACTTCAGAACTATTGACCAGTTGTAGAAGAATATTATAAAGAAAACATTTAAATTCTTTCAGCTTATATATATAATACTTGTTGGGCACTCAAATGCTCATCCTTGCTTTATTTAAATGTTTTCAGCTAAGTGTGAAGGACCGGAAAGCTCATGCCAGAACTATTAAAAAGGAAAGCAAATAGGATATGTGTATTTGTATCATTTGTAATAGATAAATTGTATTAAGTTAATGATATGTATTATATATCATGTAAAGAATGTAGTAAAGGTTGCGTACTTGGGATTAAACTCTGATAAATGTAAGTTAAATTTGATAAATCTATATTATTGTTATTATTATTAGTATTATTCCGCTCATAGAAATGGTATCGTGAAGTACCGAATTCAGGTTTCAAGTATCCGGGTTCGGGGACTTTACAGGTTGGTATCAGAGCTATAGGGTTAGAAACCTTAGGTGGGTTAGACCTTAGGCTATAACCTTAGGACAGAGGGAAACGTTGAAAATATAATAACTCATATAGAGTTTAAAAATGAGATGAATTGAATAAATTCATCGTCAAACAAAATAAAAGATAATTTATAAAACCATTATGTGTTGTGTGTATTTATTATTTGCTAATCAAGATAATTTTGTGTGTAGGTGTTAGAAAGGAACAGAATTAGGATACCCTTAAGTCGTAAAGAATAAGTCAACGTCCATGACCGAGCCGATATCAAAGCCAATAACTACAATAAAGGCTCACATTGAAAGCGACCTCAAAGAGGTGGTTATTTTGGAAAGTATGGTATTGGATACAGAAACGGTAATGTAACTGATAGGTAAAGTATAAGAATATGGTTAAGCTTGAGTTCTTAAACTCATATGTTTATAGTGAGTTCTTAAACTCATAATGTATGGTAAGAAAAAGGAAAGTGTTTTAGAATACCTCATATCATTCATAAATTTCTACTCCATCTCATCACCAGCTCTTGAACCCTTGACCTTTAGAAACTCAATAACAAAACGAATACCAAATGGCTACAAGAGGACAAGTATAGTTATGTGCTAATAGATTATTGAAGATAATGGGGATATATAGAATATTAAGCAAATGATCATTAGGGAAGGTGTAAGGAATAGATAGTGTTAAGTGTTACTAAAAAATGTATGATTCTTTGTGCTGTAAATGATATGTATGTCTGTATAAAAGAATATTCTTAACTTTTGCATAAATTATGGCAGCGATTCCCAACTTTCAAGTCACAAAGGGATAGATAACATTTAAAGCAATATGTGTTATGGCATGTCAAGTGTTATGAATATGGATCTATATTGGATTAATAGGATAAGTTGGTACAAAGATAGTAAATATTTATCTGGTCACTACAGTCGACCGAGTTTTCAAAATCTAATATTTTGAGTACATGATTATGTGAATAGAAAATTTTGCGATATATGATAAGCGTTTACGATAAGGCTTAGAATGTAAGAATAATTTATGCAAATGTCGTCAAAATGAAAATGAAACCAAAGGATAGAAGGACCTGTCAACAAAGCTGGAAGACAACCCGACCCGACACAGAATTTTGCGATTGCGGACGATCAAGTTATGAAGAACGAAATACCAGTCGCGGAAAAATCAAATAGGCAATCGATCGACAAACTTCAAAGACTTCAAGACAACCGGACCGCCAGGATTTAAAAGATCAACCGACCCTGTTAAAGCGTATGTGATAGCTAGGATAATGGTGGGGAAAAAGACAACTTTTGTCACCTATATGATAAAAGAAGATAATTTCAATAAATAAGCCAGGAATGTGATTAAAAGAAAAGTTTGTGTATGGAAAGTAAGGACAGAAGGAATATATATCTTTCCAAAATGTCCCAATCCAAGAATGTATAGTGAATGTGTTATGTGCGAATCAATAAAGCATAAGTTAAAAGACTGTTCAAGAAAGGAAATGGAAACAAGGAATGCGAATACGGAACAAGGCAGCAGGACATTGGCGACAACGGGATCAACTTCAACAAACAAACCAACGAAATCAACCGCAAGCGTCTTCAGCGGGACTGTTCGGGATTCGATAGCAGCCGGGGATGCAACTCCAGGTATTAATCTTACCAATTTTTATTTTCTTATTATATTTTTATATATAGTAAAATTAGTTTTATAAATTATTTTGAAGGAGGAATTTGAGTTCTCTTAGAAATCAAATTTCTGTTTAAGGAGATAGATACGCATTTTGCTGAATAGTTAAAGATCGAATCGATCAACCATGATCGAGATCTACTTGGAATGATTGTGTATGCTATGTACCCTGGTATGTATAGGTTTTAAAATGGTGATTCCGGGGACGGAATCTTTATAAGGGAGGGTGAATGTGACAACCCGATATTTTTTATATAAATAAATCATAAATTTTGCGTATAAATTTTTTTTTTAAATAAATATGAATAATATGTGTCAAGGTAATGTGTAAATATAATTATATGTGTGATAAATAAAATTTATTTATTATATTAAGTATTGCAGATAAATTTATTTTAGAATTATTGATTATTATCAATTATATTTTTATACTAATTAATTCCTTATTGGAAATGTTTTATTAATTATTTTTCAAGGAAAATATAATCTTATATTATTTAAATAATATAGGAAATGATATTAGAATAATTATTTATTTTAAAGGTAAGAATGCGTGAAAGGTATTATGTATGTGTTTATGTGATGAATATAAAATATATTTATTACATGAATGGTTATGAATAATTTTATTCTAGAATTATTGCTCATTATAAATTATATTCTAATAATAATTAGTTTTATAGTAAAAATGTTTTTAATGTTTATTTTCAATGAAAATATGATAATTATATTAATTGAATAATATATGATATGATTATAGAATTTTTATAATACTTATTTTATTATATGAATTTTGTTCAAGATATTAAGTTAATTATTTTAACTTAATTTATAATGTTAATTATAACAGATAAATCAGATATGGAATCCAAACCCTAATTCTGGGTTTTGATCAAGGAAAGAAAATAATAATATTATATTATTATTTGTCAGTGTTATAGATATATATGGATATGTGTGTAATGTTAATGTGTGAAATAGTTTTAGTGTTAATGATAACCCTAATTTTGGTTATGGGATAAGGAATGATGATAATAATATAATACTATTTATATTTTGATTTTTCAGTGCTATGAATATTTACTGTATTTCTGTATTGATAATGGTTGGTCAATTACGGAGTATTATGACCAAACTTTAGTAATAATGTTAAACCCTAATTTAAGATCCAAATTAGAGTGCAAGATTTGTTTTATAAGTGTGTTATATAATTTATGGCATGTATTAAATTTATTAATTAGGTAAACCCTAATTAAAGTTCTAGAAACCCTTAATAATTTTTAGAAAACCCTAAATTATTAAAAACCTAATTTTAAGTGTTAAAACCCTAATTTGAAACTCAGCTATGAGTTCAAAATTATTGTTTAACTGTGTTATATGATATATGTTATTCATTATATTATTTTGTTATTAAACCCTATTTAATAAATAAAAACCCTAGTTTCAAACTGTTCAACCCTAATTGATTTGAAACCCTAATGCGAAAGTCATTCACGACTTTGAGAATTTGTAAAGTCGTTATGTAATCACAATAATGTGATTTATAATCGGTGTTATATGTATTAACCTTAATTAGGGAGAATCGTAATTGTTCAAAATCCTTATTAATTTTCTGTATTATAAACCCTAATTTCAAAAGTTAGAAACCCTAATTTGCTTATTATAAACCGTAATTGCCAGTTTGGGAAATGAAATGCTAATTAGTGTTACTTAAACCTAATTAGAAAAGTGCTATAATTAAAGATCTAAATTAAATTAGTAAACCCTAATTGGTATTTTTAGAAACTAAAATTTTAGTTTATTATTTTATTTTATTTTATTATACAAACCCTAAATTGGAAATCCTAGATTTGGTTTGCTTATAAAATCTAAATTGGCTCAAATCTTAAACCCTAAACTAAACCCTAAACCCTAAGGGTTTGTCAAGATTACAAGATTTCCCTTAATTATATTTTGAAAATGACAAGAATGCCCTTTTTAGCATTATTGAAGGAAACTTGCAAAATTGGGCAATACTTTAGTTGGCCAACAACTCCAACAGCTCCTACCAACTTCATGTGACACATAATTGACAGCACACAGCCTCTAGATCAGCCAAATGCATGTATCTTGTGTCTATAAAAAGATTAGAAGAGAGAGAAAACCATTTGGTTTCTAAATTTTTGTCCAACACTCAACCTAGTACCTTTTCTCTCAAACCCACGAATTTCCTAAGGCATTTCAGTTCTATTATCAAGCCCCATGAACACCTTAGCAAATCAGTAACATCGGATCAAGAAATTGCTCATAGAAAGGTATAACACTAAACCTAAAAATTCTGTTCATAATCAGTTGTTTGATGTTTGGTTTACATATTAGAATATGTTAGATGAAGTGTTAATAGATGATCTGGGTTATTATTTACTAGATCCATATCATCAAAGTGCTCAAAATCACGTTTTTCAAAAATCTGGAAAATTATTTTTTTGTGTTCTGACATCAAATGTCAGACGTTGTAGATTGTTATGTGTTTAATGTTTTTGTTGTTTAAGTGTTTGATTATGTAGCCTTGTATGAGATCTTTAATCGGGTTCAACAAGTAAAGTCCGATCTGCTGTAGATTTAAAGATACTGATTTTCAAATGTCGTTGACCGACCATGACCGAGGATAATCTGGGCAACCCAGAATGCATAAACAGGCGTCTGACAAGAACTTTTTAAGTCTGGATCTGTCAAGTTTTAAGTGATTTAATCTTTTTGTTTGTTACATGTTGGATCTGGTAATATGGACTGTAGATTCATGATTTAAGATCCCATGAACAATTAGCAGATCAATATGGAAAGCAGTCAAAGTAGGCCACGTGTACTGTTTTTGTATTTCTGGAATTTCCAGAAAAGTATATGAGCAAGCTTTCTGACAGCCTTTGACCGGCTTATAAATTATGATTCTGTTGTTTTTGATCTAATATGTTGCTTTCTAAATATTCTATGATACATGTACTATAACTTTGAATCATAAAATCACCTTAAAAAAGACTGGAGCATAGATTACATCGAGCATCAAAGTGACTGCTTGATCAGTCTGGGTTTCTGGAAATCCCAGAACCCACCTGACAGCATCTTTGAAGATCCAGATCTCCTTGTGTTTTTGTAGTATGGCCTAGATATTGATTTCTAGTTGTAGTGTTGTGTAATGACTACAAGATCAAAGTTATAACTTGCCCAGAAACACAACTGTAAGACCCCGAATTTTATGAAATAAAAGTATTCAATTTTTCTTATAATTACAATTCAGTAAATGGTTAAATTGATAAAAGGTTAAAGTTAAGGGTGACATATGAATTTTTTTTCAAAATACGCAAGTGGTTATAAAATACTCATTGTTGTTGGGGAATATTCGTTTGGTCGTAGAATATTCTTTCTGTCGGGGAATATTCGTACGACGGCGTAGCCTTTTGTGGGCCCTGTAACAAAATAACTGTCGGATGAAGAAAACGACAAATTAAAGTTTTTAAAAAATAACGGCGTAATTGTTACTGTTAACACTGTTGGAATACTCGGTGGGTAAAGTAAAGTAATACGCGTTGTTGCACAGTCAGACACGGTATTGCACCAATTATTGATTCTTACGTAAGAAGGCACTACTCAATAATTGTTATAGTAATTACTGTTCAGTATTTTATTTTATTGATTCAATAATTGCTGCATTGATATTTTATATTACTGTTGTTTCAATAATTGTCACTACACAGTATTTTCCATTATCGAAGCAATAATTCATATTATCTGAATAATATTATTTGATAACATTATTGGCAATGTCTAGAAAGTTCTGTCTAAGGAGAGGTTTGGTCACCTAATTGCGCGCCAGTAAGGAGAAATTCTTATTGGAAAGCCGCCTCTTTCCTGGGAACTTCCTGGTTGTCAATATTGTGATTCTGTAATATCATTTGTGAATAATTAATTATTGATTCATATGATAAGGAAAATATTGATTTTATGTGGATATAGATGGAGAAATTTTTTAAATGTGACAATTGTTGAAAATTAATATTTTATCGTTTTCTAATAAAATAATTCATTTAAATATATTATTATATTTTAATAATATAATAATGATGATATTTTTACGATGAATGTGGGGTATATGAGTATATCTGGAGGAGGAGTATTTTTGTTACCAAAAATATTTAAAGCATGTTTTATGTGTCGGTGGACCCTATTTATTGACTGAAAATTTGATTATAGCCTGTAAAATCGCCCGTTTGTGAATTTTGGTCAATTTCTGTTTGGAATTTGGAAAAATTTTCTTCTGCAAAGTTGTAGAGAATTGAATTTCCTATAAAAACTTGCCAGATTCGAATTTTCTGGCAAAAGGGCTATTTATTGTGAATTATTGAAGTTCCGAAGCTCCGAAATAATTGATTTTTGGAAGTTTTAATTGTTTTTAATAACAAAAACGTTTTTTTACATTTTTGGGCACAATTTGCACATGTTATTGAGCTGAAATCGGATCTGAAAAGTGGGCGTAAGAATTTTTAATATATATATTATTATTATATTAAATTTTCTGCTTTGGTGTTCTAAGCAATTTCCTATAAATAGGTGCTTAGGTTAGAATTGAAAATCACACCAGAAACTGAAGTTTTCTCTCTCTATATTATCGAGCGTATTCTTGTGAGTGTTTTGAGTATACTTTGAGTATTGCTATACGGTGCAAGTTCGTTCAGTGTTATCCCAGTCAGAGGTACTGTCTTTCGAGGTAAGGGATAGTAAGGGAGGTTATTTTCTTCTGAAATGATATTATTTCTTCAATATCATTATGCCGAAATATTGGTTGGAACTTTTTATCAAATTTGGAACTTTTTCATGTCGGGGTTACTATTCACGAGTTACTATTCACGAGTTACTATTCACGAGTACTATTCACGAAGCGTGAAGATGTTTTTTTTGTGAAATTACTATCTTTTGGTGTCGGAGTTATTATTCACGTATACGACACTATTCACGTATACGACACTATTCACGAATACGGCACTATTCATCGAAAAATGAAAATTTTCCCTTTTCGTCTAAAATATCTATTGTGGATACTAGCTTTGATTGTATCCATGTTTTGATCATTCTTGAATTTTACACCGCTATGATTATTTTTGAGGTATTGTTGGACATGGATAAAATAAAGTACGAATCCTTAATCCTTAATCCTTGTCATTTTGTTTCACTGGATTCGTTTCTTTAAAAATGTTTTTTTCATCATCCTCAGTCCTAAATGATGATATAATTGAATATCTTTGGCCCGTAGTGCAAAGATGAAAAGGTGTTTAGATGAACATGACCAACTGATGAATATCTTTGGTCTGTAGTGCAAAGATGACTTGTTGATGAATATCTTTGGCCTGTAGTGCAAAGATGACTTGTTGATGAATATCTTTGGCCTGTAGTGCAAAGATGACTTATTGATGTATATCTTTGGCCGTAGTGCAAAGATGAATTTATTAGTATGATTATGAGCATGAACTGTGATTTAGTATAACCATGATCTTTGATGTTTCAGGTGATAAAAATTATCTTTGTCCTGGATGAGAAAAGGAATTTAGAACAACAATTACGATTATGAGTTATACATGTGATTGTGGACAGGAATTGTTGATTGATGTTATAGGGATAAAACATTGTTGATGGACTTTTAACATGGAGAAGATAATAGACTTTATAGTTTATTTGACTCTTCTAATGGATTGCTCGTTCCGCTGCAACTATGGTTGAATTTTTTTTTATCATATACCATATGTTCTAAATCTCTGATTTATTACTGTTGAAGGCTATTGATAATTTATTTATCTTTAGACATGATATTCTTTACTGAGCTAGTTGTGCTCACCCTTTTGCTTCACAATTCCTTTCAGGTAATATGAGTGTAGCTGGGTCGAGCGGGGGAATAACAAGGGAATAAAACGGTGGTCTATAGATGTTGAGGGTGAGGTGAATTTAACTTGGAAGGGTGTTTTGCCACTGTCATACAAGATGTCTAATGACATACCACCTCGTGTCATCATAAGACATGGATGTGCTCATCCACTTGCTGAGTATATCTACCAGCACTATCTATATGATCTTGGAGTCTATTTGAAATATAACTCTCAATTAGAGACAGTGGAGATAATGATATGTCAGGAGAAGACTTGTCATTGGGAAGAATATGATAGTAATCTTCTTGTTTTTCTTTGGGGTCTATTGGGTCAACCAAGGATAATTCTGTGGCCATATGATATCTATAATAACCTAGACGCATGGCCTCCCATGTACGAAGGTTTCCTTGAGCACTTCCCAAAGATTCTAATTTCTAAAACAGTTTTCGACTATACCTTTATGTAAGGTGTCAGTATGAGGTGCTGTCCACGGTTGGGACATGAGTCACAGTTGATATATATTTGTATACAAACTCACAGCATATGTGTTGTTGTATTTTGCACGACAATTGTTGTAATAAAGTTGTAGTTGTTTTCTGTACCATGTATTTGGCGACTCAGAATGGGTTGGATGGAATGGACCTATTTTGGGGTTGTCACAACAACACTCACGATTGTAATCTCGGTCAAACAAGCCACCATGAAGCTGGGCTGTCAGTGTTCTTGAGGCTCAAGAACACTTACAGCGACGCTTTTTGTCGCTAAAGACCTACAGCGACGGTTTCTATTATATATTTTTCGAAAATTACTTTAAAAAAATAAATTATAAAAATTACAAAATAAATTATTAAAAAATATTTAAAATTCCGAAAATTAGTTTTTAATTTTTTTAAATATATTTCATAAATATTTAATATTTTTGGAATATTAAAAGTATTTAATTTATTTAATGATAATATTAAATAAATTATTTAAAAATGATTTTAATATTCAAAAAATCATTTAAAATTATATTATGGTATAAGAAAATAATTTAAGTTATTTTTGAAAACTTTTAATATTATGTGATAATTTTAATTAATAAATTAATATTAATGATAATTAAGTTATTTATTAAATGAATTAAATAAATGAATTAAAAATGATTTTATTAAATTAAAAATCATTTTAAATAATAATAAGGTATTTAAAAATATTTTAAGTTATAAAATATAACTTTTAATATTTAAAGGTTTAATTCATTAATTAATGATATTTAATGATATTAAAGTTATTTAATATTTATATTAAATAAAATAGTTTTAAAATGATTTTAATATTTTAAAAATCAATTTAAATGAAAATAAAGTATTTAAAGATATTTTAAGTTATAAAATATAACTTTTAATATTTAAAGGATAATTTCATTAATAATTTAATATTAATGATATTAAATTTATTTAATATTTATATTAAATAAATAGTTTTAAAATGGTTTTATTTATTTAAAAATCATTTAAAAAGGGATATAAATGAATTTAATAATATTTTAAGTTATAATTAATAACTTTTAATATTTAGATAATAGTTTATTAATATTTAAATATTAATGGTAATTATTTAATAATGATTTTAAATGTTTTAAAAATCATTTAAGGGTAATGTTAATACTTTAAAAGTATTTTTAGTTATTATAAATAACTTTAACCTTTTGGTAATGGTTTCATTAATCTATTAATATTTACTAAATGTTAATGATAATAGAATTGATTAGTATTTAAATCATTTAATAATGATTCTGATATTTCAAAAATTATGATAAATGGTAATAATTATTTTATAATTATTATAAGGTCATGAAAAATGATATGATTGTTATTTAATTAGTCTAAATGGATATTGAACAATTGTTTAGAGTCTTAGACTCGATAAATTACCCGATAAAGATGTCGGTAGACCGACATGGTTCAGAAATTGATCTAGACTTAGAAATTTAGTTAGTTAATTATTTTATTTGTGATTCAATGGTGGATAAAGTTGTGTGACAATGTGATTAGGAATGAGTTGATGTTTGTTTGTGATAACATGATTGTTGAACATGTATGACAATGTGATTATGTTATGTGCTGATTACAATAAACAGTACTATGTGTTATGATATGTGATTCTAATCGATAGAATGATCTTATTAATGATAGGTTTCGGTATAACAGATAGATCTAAGTTGCGTAATTGTAAGCAGCGCATCAGGCAAGTATCCTACCTTTGCATTTTCTTTATGCATTGGACAAGTGTAAGAATGTTTCAAAGTTATATTATTATTATACAGATTGTTAAGCCTATATTATATACGCCCATTGATTATCAACATGTTAGTATATAATAATCCAGATATATATTTTGTTCGTTAATTTCTATAAATGATCATACAAGTGTCCCCACTTGGATAATCATTGTATTCAATCGCATGTTGATACACCTTTGATATACATATATGTTGAATTATATAAGACCTTTGTTATGAAAACCCGACAGGTATGAACATCCCGATAATGGGAAAATTTTTATGCGCTACGGCGGACAAAGGATGAACGATAATATTGTTCTAGCAATGTAGTATTGATCAATACATGGCCTATGGGATCTACACCCTCGTGCCCGTAAGCAATGGCCGGTTTACAGATGAATTTCTGTTTAAACCCTTTCAAAAATGAAAAAAATGTTCATAATGTGTCACAGAAACCCCATGTATAGACAATACATAGTTTCAAAAATTTGTAAGAGGGTTGTTATGTTATTGTTATTGGTACAGATTACTTCACAACTATTGACCGGTTGTAGAAGAATATTATAATGAAAACATTTAAATTCTTTCAGCTTATATATATATAATACTTGCTGGGCACTCAAATGCTCATCCTTACTTTATTTAAATGTTTTCAGCTAAGTGTGAAGGACCGGAAAGCTCATGCTAGAACTAGTAAAAAGGAAAGCAAATAGGATATGTGTATTTGTATCATTTGTAATAGATAAATTGTATTAAGTTAATGATATGTATTATATATCATGTAAAGAATGTAGTAAAGGTTGCGTACTTGGGATTAAACTCTGATAAATGTAAGTTAAATTTGATAAATCTATATTATTGTTATTATTATTAGTATTATTCCGCTCATAGAAATGGTATCGTGAAGTACCGAATTCGGGTTTCAAGTATCCGGGTTCGGGGACTTTACAACGAATCATGCAAGTCTTTCCGTTCCTATTTGATATATGAATTCGATAACTGCTAGTTAAGCTATATTATGTTATGCGAATGTTGATGTATATACATGAAATTCATATGAGTGATGTAGGAAATTGAAAGTTGATCTTTGATGATATGTTTGTGATATAAATCTTTATGCCTTTTGTATGTGAAGTAACAAGCGTAGTAAATATTAATTGATTATGAATGAATGAATTGAGTATGTTATTATATGTTATGTTCTGCATGAAAACTGTTAAAATTGATGGGTTGTTGATCTCACCCTTGCAAATAACCACTTTTGTAGGTTAAGGACACATGGTAAAGGTTACATGCTACTTGATTGATAAAGTTAAATCACATCAGAGGAGATTGATTTGTTTAATTATATATATGTTCCTGAACCATGTTTAGATTCTAGTAGATATAATTGATAGTAGTTACGATGTGTAATACATGTTAGCTTGTAAAGTTATATTATGTGATACATAGAGAAATTCGAATTGAGATGTAAAAATTTATACAGTAATTCGAATAGAATGAATCATAACATAATTTGATTTAAGGATATGTAATTGATTCAAGTTAAGATATCAATAAAAGAATTATTTTCAAAGGTGATTGAAAAAGTTTAAATTATTCTGCATATTTATATAACATCGAATGTAATGTAAAATAGGAATAGTAAATGACCAAGTTGTGAAACTTATAAAAGTTTGGGGTCATTGTGCAGATCCTGGAAATGGAAAGAATTTATATTCTAAATTGTAATATGCAAGGTTTTATTCAATAAGTTATGAATGAAAAATATTAATAGTTTGATGATAGCAGTATCGTGGCGGACCTAATTCGTGGTTCGAAGGGGCCCAGATTTGAGGGTGTCATATAAACCCTAAGGGTTAAACCCTAAGGGTCAAACCCTAAGGGTTAAAACCTAAGAGTTGTGACAAGTTACCAAGTTGCCATTAACTTTACAAGTCAAATGACCAAATTTCCCTTCTTAAATATTTTAATGAAATGGAGTGTAGATCTAACCCTACTTGTGGTTGGTGACCAACCCTAAGCTAGTCATGTGGTCTAGTAATCAACTTTAATCAGCCAACAACTGATCACATGATCAGCCATATGCATTACATCGTTATATATATATATATATATATATATATATATATATATATATATATATATATATGAGAGAGAGAGAGAAAAAAGTTCACTTTCAAGCCCATTTTTTCACTTAATCTCAACCAAAACTCTCTCCAACTCAAACCTACGAAAATATTAAGTGAATCAGTCATTAGTATGATCATTAGCAAGCCATGAACAGATCACAAAGATCAAATTCAAGATCAGAGCATGAACGAGGAATAAACCCTAAATTTTGTAAATCATGTGATTTTATGTTAGTTGTTGTTTAGATTGGTGCTAGAGGGTGTCATTTAGTGATCTGGGTTGTTAAATCCCAGATCCATAACATCTAGATGCTCGAAATTGAAGTTTTTGGAAATCTGGAAAAAAATTGGAAATGTTACCTGACAAACAAATGTCAAGGCTCATAGATCCTTGTATGTTAATTGTTTGTTGTGTTTAAAGTTATATACTTGTAGTATTGTGATAACCTGGGATTTCGAATAATCTGAATTTTACGAATATTTTTTTTTTAATATTAATTATCAATATTGTGATGTGTATCTGTGATACGAGTCTCGAGTAGTAGTCAATTTGTGTATTGACTAAAAAATAAGAATAAAGTTGTGCTTAACAGCTTTAGAAACCCTAACACTAATTCTGGAAAGGGATTCGATATAAAACATATTTAAAATAATTATATTAATGAGTATGTGTCTGTACTTTATAGAGATGTTGATCAATGATTGTTCGGATAAGGTTTAAAATTAATAAACCCTAATAAGAGATCAGAAACCCTAATCTTAGGATTAGAAACCCTAATGCACAGTTAGAAATCCTAATTATATTTTAGTTATTTTAATTTCTATTTTACAAACCCTAATTATAATTTAGAAATTTTATTTTTTCTAATTAAAACCCTAATTGGAAATTTTAGAAGCTAATGTTTTAAAACCTAAGGGTTAGGACCTTAGGGTTAAACCCTAAGGATTTGTACAAATGTCAATAATATCATTAAGACTATTTTTCAAATGACAAAAATGCCCTTTTTCACTTTCTTTAATTCGTAACTTGTAAAATGGCCAATACCTTTAGTAGTTCACCAACTATATTGACTTTTGGGACATAAAAAATCTCAGCCATATCAGTTTATAACATCATATTTAAGTATTATATCACAATATATATAGATTTGAGAGAGAAAATTCATTCATTTAACTCATTTTCACCTAAGCTCTTACCAACTCCTTCTCTCTCCCAAACCTCCGAAATAATTTAGTGTTTCAGTCATTTTTTAAGCCTCTCAAACATCTAAATCAGTAAAGGAGAGCAAGAATCAAATATTGAATTAGAAAGGTATAAACCCTAAGTCTGTAAGACCCCAACTTATTATTAATGAAATTAAATTTCCTCTAATTATTATTTTGAAATAGTAAGGGTTAATTTGATTAATGTGGTTAGTTATGGGTAAAATGTGCAAATATTTTAAATAAGTAAGTGGTTATAAAATATTCATTTTTATCAGAGAATATTCGTTTGGTCGTGGAATATTCTTACTGTCGGGGAATATTCGTACGACGGCGCAGCCTTGTGTGGGCCCCACAACGGAAAGCGATTAGATGAAGAAAACGACAAGTATAAGTTGTTTATAAATAACGGCGTAGTTGTTACCGTTAATACTGTTGGAATACCTGGTGGTTAAAACACAGTAATACGTGTTGTTGCACAGTAGCACACGGTATTGCACCAATTATTGATTCTTACGTAAGAATGCACTACTCAATAATTGTTATAGTAATAACTGTTCAATATTTTGTTTTATTGATTCAATAATTACTACGTTGATATTTTATATTACTGTTGTTTCAATAATTGTCGCTACACAGTATTTTCCATTATCGAAGCAATAATTCATATTATCTGAATAATATTATTAGATAACATTATTGGCAATGTCTAAAAAGTTCTTTCTAAGGAGAGGATTGTTCACCTAATTGCGCGCCAGTAAGGAGAAATCCTTATTGGAAAGCCCCCTCTTTCCTGGGAACGGCCTGGTTGTCAGTATTGTGATTCTGTAATATTATTTGTGAATAATTAATTATTAATTTATATGATGAGAAATATATTGATTTTATGTGGATATAGATGGAGAAAAGTTTTAATGTGACAATTGTTGAAAATTAATATTTTATCTTTTTCTGATAAAATAATTCATTTAAATATATTATTATATTTTAATAATATAATAATGGTGATATTTTTACAATGAATGTGGGATATATGAGTATATGAGGAGGAAGAGTATTTTTTTGCATGAATTATTTAAAACATGTTTTTCATGTTGGTGGACCACATTTCTTGATTGAAATTTGATTATAGCCTGTAAAATCACCCATTTGTGGATTTCGGTCAATTTCTGTTTGGAATTTGGAAAACTTTTCTTCTGCAAAGTTGTAGAAAATGGAATTTCCTATGGAAAGGACATGAGGTTTGAATTTTTCTGATAAAAGGGCTATTTATTATGAATTATTGAAGTTCTGAAGTTTTGAAATAATTATTTTTTAAAAGTTTTAAATTGGTTTTAAAAGAAAAACGTTTTTGTGGTTAGTTGGTGGGCTCATGTGTTGTTAAGCATGTTGAAATCTGAATTCAAAGGTTGGCGTAGACAAATATTAATAATTATTATATTTTATTAAATTTTCTACTTTGGTGTTCTAAGCAAGTTCCTATAAATAGGGTGCTTAGGTTAGAATTGAAAATCACACCAGAAACTAAAGTTTTCTCTCTCTTTCTCTCTCGAAATATTGAGGGTATTCTTGTGAGTATTTTGATACTTTGAGTGTTGCTATACGGTGTAAGATTCCTTCAGCACTATATTCAGTATTCCAGCCAGAAGTACTATTCTTTCGAGGTAAGAGATGTTATTTTCTTCGTAAATGATATTATTTCTTTCAATATCATTATGCCAAAATATTGGTCTGAATTTTTTATCAAATTTAGAACTTTTTGTATCGGGGTTACTATTCACGTATACGGCACTATTCACGAATACAGTACTATTCACAGAAAAATTAAATTTTTGTTTTTCATTCAAAATATCTATTATGGATACTAGCTTTGATTGCATCAATGTTTTGATCATTCTTGAATTTTACTTCACTATGATTATTTATGAGGTATTTTTGGACATGGATAAACCGAAAAACGAATCCTTAATATTTGTTATTTTGTTTCACTGGATTCGTTTCCTTTAAAATATTTTTCATTATCCTCAGTCCTAAATGATGATATTACTGAATATCTTTGGCATGTAGTGCAAAGATGAATGATTTTTTGATGATTATCTTTGGCCCGTAGTGCAAAGATGAACAGGTGTTTAGATGAACATGACCAACTGATGAATATCTTTGGCCTGTAGTGCAAAGATGAATACTTGGTTCCAGATATATATTGATTGATGTTACAGGGATAAAATATCAATGATGAACTTTTAAATTCATATATAGAAGATAGTAGATTTCATTCTCTACTTAACTATTCTAATGAATTATTATTTCTGCTGCGAATATTGATTTAAAATGGTTGTCTATTGTATTCTATTAGCTTTTTCCCTATTGAGGACTAACAATAATTCGTTTTTTGTTATCTTAGTAATAATGTTCTTTACTGGGCTAGTTGAGTTCACCCTTTTCCTTTTTGTTCCATTTTTCTTCTCAGGAGGCGAGAATGTAGCGGGTACTAGTCGGGGTGTGGAATGATGGTTCTAGAAGTTGTTTTAGTAGTCCTCACTATTTTGTAAAATAGTGTATCAATAATTATAATGAGGACCTATTTGAGTGTGGATATTGTCTAGATGACAATATTTGTATTTAAACTCATAGTTTAAGTGTTGTCGTATTTTGCTCGACAGTTGTATTAATAAAGTTGTAGTTGTTTCTATACCATGTATTTGGCGACTCAGAATGGATGTTGTATACCTATTTTGGGGGCATCACAGTTGGTATCAGAGCTTAGGGATATGATCTCTGGCGGAGATTGAGGAATAGAACTAGGAGGGGAGAGACGAGTAAATCCTTCGCTAGTGTGTCCTACCTAAGCTTATTTGTTGCTCGGTCATAATATAGGGGTATTATGTGATTTGTTAATTTGTTTAATTAACCCTTATTTTATGGCAGTATTTAAGAATGGCAACTGAGAATGTAAATAGTGGAGTAAATGAGACCGTGGAGACGCCTGTACTCACCAACGAGGAGAACGTGCAACAGGCTGGCAATGTTCCTCTTGTGAACAACACCACTGAACAGATGATGAACGATTGGATGTTTAGAAGCTTTTTGCAGTTCATGCAAAATCAGACGAGGGAGACTCGTGTTCAAAATACAAGAGGAAATGATAGTAATTCACGGTTTGTCACAGCCAAGCAGTTCAAAGAGTTGGGACCACCAGAATTTATTGGAAAGCCAGATCCGAACAAGGCGGAGACGTGGGTTAAACAAATTATCAAGATATTCGATGTCTTGGGATGCACGGAGGAACAGAAGGTTCCATTTGCCACCTTTATGTTCCGTGGCGAGGCAGACTATTGGTGGGAGTCTGTGAAGCGTACTCAGCCTGTCGCACTCAGCATGTCTTGGGAAACGTTTCAAAAACTTTTCAATGACAAGTAATTTCCTGAAAGTATTCGCCATATGAAGGAGGTGAAGTTTATTAAATTAGAACAAAACAATATGACGGTGTCCCAATACAATTCGAAATTCGCAGAGTTATCCAGGTTTGCACCTCATTTGGTAGAAAATGAGGAACGAATGACAAGGATGTTTCTGAGAGGTTTAAAATCTGAGATTCAGCAATATCTTATCTCTCATAAATTTTCTTTAAATTCAGATGTTGTCAACAAGGCTCAATTATTAGAGCGAGATAACGAGTACGTTCAACCAAGGGACCATAACCAGGGTCATACCGGTGGCAGCAGTCATTGGAGAAATGAAAACCCGCGGGGAGGAAAACATTCGGACAAAAGCGGTAACCACTCTGGTGGTAATCGTGGCCTTGAAAATAGAAGAAGCGAGTCGAGGGAAGATTTTAAAAAGAGGAGATTCAACAATGACACTGTGAAGACGTCAGCACCAGCAACAACTGGTTTTAAAAGAGGAGAACGACCACCGGTCATATGCTATAAATGTGGAAAAGAGGGACATATGCCAAACTGTCCACAACAGTTCAAGGTATGCTATAATTGTGGAAAGGAAAGACATATCGCTCGAGATTGTACTGTAGCGAAACCACGTCCAGTGGGGATGGTGACTCAAAAGGCTGTCCCAGAAAAGTCAAATTCAATGGTTTCTAGAAGAGCGTTTATCATGACTTGTCAACATGTGAGGAACCCAAATGGGGTGATCACGATTAAGCTAATCATAAATTCATGCGAAGTTTATACCTTACTAGATACCGGTGCTACCCATTCATTTATTTCTCCTGCTTGTGCTCAACGTTTAAACTTGACTCCGGAGAAATTAGACTTTGATTTATCTGTGGAGACTCCGTTAGGAGAAACTTTCATCACACCCACTGTTTATAAATCTTCTTTGATCCAAGTTGGCACCATCACCTTACCTGTTGACCTAATCTCTTTAAAGATACTTGCATTTGACGTGATTTTAGGGATTAATTGGTTAACTACTCATCATGCCAAAATTGATTATTTTCGTAAGGTTGTTAGTTTTCATATTCCTAACCAACTTGTTGTGCGAATTCAAGCAACTAAGCCATTAAAATCAATCACTATTATATCAAGTCATAAAGTTATTCGTTTATTAAAAAATGGATGTCAAGCTTTCTTAGCCCATGTTATGGATTTGAATAAAGACACGTCATATTCGAATAATATTCCTGTTGTTATTGACTTTCTTGACGTATTTCCTGAAGAACTTCCCGGTCTACCCCTAGAACGTGAAGTTGAATTCTTTATTGACCTGGAAACTGGTACAAAGCCCATTTCTAAAACCCCATATCGAATGGCTCCTATTGAACTTCAGGAGTTAAAGTTCCAACTGCAGGAGTTATTGGACATCGGTTTCATTTGTCCTAGTACATCTCTTTGGGTTGTTCCTATTTTATTCATAAAGAAGAAAGACGGGAGTATGCGACTTGGTATCGAGTACCGATAATTAAACCATGTCACGATCAAGAATAGGTATCCGCTACCTCGTATTGATGACCTGTTTGACCAGTTACAAGGAGCACAATTCTTTTCAAAAATCGATCTTCGTTCTGGATATCATTAGCTGAAGATTAGAACTGAGGATATTCTAAAGACTGCCTTTAGAACTCGATACGGGCATTATGAATTCTTAGTCATGTCTTTTGGATTGACTAATGCTCCTGCGGCTTTCATGGATATGATAAACCAAGTATTCAAGGAATATTTGGATCAGTTTGTTGTTGTCTTTATTGATGACATCCTCATATATTCCATAAGTCGTGAAGATCATGAGCACCATTTGAAGCTGGTACTCCAAACGCTTCGTGAAAACAAGTTATATGCCAAATTGAAGAAATGCGAGTTCTGGCTTGAGGAAGTAGCATTCCTTGGGCACGTGGTGTCAAAACATGGAATATCTGTTAACCCGGCGAAGATTAAAGCAATACAAAGTTGGGAACAACCGATGTCGGTGACCGAAGTGCATAGCTTTCTGGGCTTAGTTGGTTATTATCGGAGATTCGTGGAAGGATTTTCTCGAATCGCTACTCCACTAACTCGGCTGACTCGAAAAGATATACAATTCTTATGGAGCGAGGAATGCGAGGAGAGTTTCCAAGAGCTTAAGAGGAGACTCATTTTGGCACTTGTTCTGACAATACCATCTGGTTTGGATGGATTTGTTACCTACAGCGATGCTTCAGGAAAAGGGTTAGGATGTGTTCTCATTCAACGTGGTAAAGTCATAGCCTATGCCTCGTGACAACATGCGCTAAAGATCTGGAGGCATTATTTATATGGGGAGAAAGTGGAGATATATTCAGACCATAAAAGCCTCAAATATTTCTTCACTCAAAAAGAACTCAACATGCGGCAACGACGTTGGCTCGAGCTGTTAAAAGACTACAACCATACCATTCAATACCATCCTGGAAAAGTAAACGTGGTAGCTGACGCGTTGAGTAGAAAATCATATGCAGGAACGAGTGCAATGATGTCAAGTATATGTATAGAACCAACTTTAATAGAAAAATTTAAAGTTGCTCAAGCCACAGACCCGGTGCTTATGCGTATGAAGAAGAAAGTGCAAGAAGGTGCTATTCCAGAAGCAAGAATCGATGAAGAAGGAATACTTCGAGTCCACTCCAGACTTTGTGTTCCTAATGATTCTGATTTAAAGTACAAGATCATGATGGAGGCACACAATACATTATTTGCAATCCATCCTGGAAGTACCAAAATGTATCGTGATCTTCGACATACATTTTGGTGGAACAATATGAAGAGAGAGATTGCAAAGTTTATCTCGAGGTGTTTAACTTTTTAACGTGTAAAGACAGAGCATCAAGTGCCTAAGGGCCCATTGCAACCACTTGAGATTCCGAAATGGAAGTGGGAACACATTACCATGGATTTTGTTACGGGTCTTCCCATGGTTTCTCAAGGCATAAATGTTATTTGGGTTATTGTTGATAGATTAACCAAGTATGCTCATTTCTTGCCGATACGGGAGAATTATTCCCTTGAACATCTTGCTCGTATGTACGTAGATGAGATTGTGAGATTGCATAGCATGCCAGTATCTATAGTTTCGAATCGTGACCCAAGATTCACTTCCAGATTTTGGGTTAGCTTGCAAAAAGCTATGGGCACGGATTTACGATTCAGTTCGGCATACCATCCTCAAACAGACGGGCAATCAGAGAGGACTATTCAAACTCTTGAAGATCTATTAAGACTTTGTGTCCTAGATTTCAAAGGGAGTTGGGATAAGTACCTACCATTGGTGGAATTCTCCTACAACAACAATTATCAGGCAAGTATAGGGGTGGCTCCATTTGAAGCATTGTATGGACGAAAGTGTCGCTCTCCAGTATGTTGGGATGAGGTGGGAGAAGCAACGTTGTTGGGACCAGAGTTGGTACGAATGACTACAGAAAAGATCCAAATGATTCGACAATGTATACAAATGGCACAGGATCGACAAAAGAGTTATGCGGATCTTCATCGAAAGGATGTGAAATTTGACATTGGGGATCATGTATTGTTACGTATTGCTCCATAGAAGGGAGTTACATGATTCGGGAAGAGAGGAAAGCTCAATCCATGATTTATTGGTCCATTTCAGATTCTTGACCGAGTAGGAAATGTGGCCTATAGACTCGCATTACCTCCAAGTATGTCTCGTGTTCATAATGTTTTTCATATATCTGTGCTACGTAAATATATAAAAGACCCAAACCACGTTATTGAGTTAGAACCGGACGAGATAGCCGAAGACTTAACGTACGAAGAGGTACCTTTCAAGATCTTGGATAGGAAAGAGCATGTCCTACGCACAAAGGTCATACCACAAGTAAATATTTTGTGGAGAAACCATGATATAGAGGAAATGACTTGGGAGTTGGAAACAGAAATGAAAGCGAGGTATCCTCACCTTTTCGAAACACCCGGTACATACGTCAATTTCGAGGACGGAATTTCATAAGGAGGCGGGGTTGTAAGACCCCAACTTATAATTAATGAAATTAAATTTCCTCTATTTATTATTTTGAAATAGTAAGGGTTGATTTGATTAATGTGGTTAGTTATGGATAAAATGCGCAAATATTTTAAATAAGCGAGTGGTTAAAAAATATTCATTTTTATCGGAGAATATTCGTTTGGTCGTGGAATATTCTTACTGTCGGGGAATATTTATACGACAGCGCAGCCTTGTGTGGGCCCCATAACGGAAAGCGATTAGATGAAGAAAATGACAAGTTTAAGTTGTTTATAAATAACGGCGTAGTTGTTACCGTTAATACTATTGGAATACCCGGTGGTTAAAACACAGTAATACGCGTTGTTGCACAGTAGCGCACGGTATTGTACCAATTATTGATTCTTACGCAAGAAGGCACTACTCAATAATTGTTACAGTAATTACTGTTCAATATTTTATTTTATTGATTCAATAATTGCTACGTTGATATTTTATATTACTGTTGTTTCAATAATTGTCACTACACAATATTTTCCATTATCGAAGCAATAATTCATATTATCTGAATAATATTATTAGATAACATTATTGGCAATGTCTAGAAACGGCCTGGTTGTCAGTATTGTGATTCTGTAATATTATTTGTGAATAATTAATTATTGATTTATATGATGAGAAAAATATTGATTTTATGTGGATATAGATGGAGAAAATTTTTACTGTGACAATTGTTGAAAATTAATATTTTATCTTTTTCTGATAAAATAATTCATTTAAATATATTATTATATTTTAATAATATAATAATGGTGATATTTTTACAATGAATGTGGGATATATGAGTATATGAGGAGGAAAAGTATTTTTATTGCAATAAATATTTAAAACATGTTTTTCATGTTGGTGGAACCCATTTCTTGACTGAAATTTGATTATATCCTGTAAAATCACTCGTTTGTGGATTTTGGTAAATTTCTGTTTGGAATTTGGAAAAACTTTCTTCTGCAAAGTTGTAGAGAATGGAATTTCCTATGGGAAGGACTTGAGGTTTGAATTTTTCTGATAAAAGGGCTATTTATTATGAATTATTGAAGTTCTGAAGTTCCGAAATAATTATTTTTTAAAAGTTTTAAATTGGTTTTTAAAAGAAAAACGTTTTTGTGGTTGGTTGGTGGGCTCATGTGTTGTTAAGCATGCTGAAATCTGAATTCAAAGGTTGGCGTAGACAAATTTTAATAATTATTATATTTTATTAAACTTTCTACTTTGGTGTTCTAAGCAATTTCCTATAAATAGGGTGCTTAGGTTAGAATTAAAAATCAGACCAGAAACTAAAGTTTTCTCTCTCGAAATATTGAGTGTATTCTTGTGAGTATTTTGATACTTTGAGTGTTGTTATACGATGTAAGTTTCCTTCAGCACTATATTCAGTATTCTAGTCAGAAGTACTATTCTTTCGAGGTAAGGGATGTTATTTTCTTCGTAAATGATATTATTTCTTTCAATATCATTATGCCAAAATATTGGTCTGGATTTTTTTATCAAATTTGGAACTTTTTTGTATCAGGGTTACTATTCACGTATACAACACTATTCACGAATACGGTACTATTCACAGAAAAATTAAATTTTTGTTTTTCGTCCAAAATATCTATTATGGATACTAGCTTTGATTGTATCCATGTTTTGATCATTCTTGAATTTTACTTCACTATGATTATTTATGAGGTATTTTTAGACATGGATAAACCGAAATACGAATCCTTAATATTTGTTATTTTGTTTCACTGGATTCGTTTCCTTTAAAATATTTTTTATCATCCTCAGTTCTAAATGATGATATTACTGAATATCTTTGGCATGAGTTTAATTGCCCAGATCTTCAAGATATGTTTTGTTATGACCAAGTTGATGATTTCTAGTTGTAGTACTGCATGTCTACTACGAGATTGAACCATAAGTTAGCCCAGAAACAAATTGGACTGAGATTTAAAGACGGCCAAACATGGCAGATTGTTAACGAAGCTGTCAGTGTTCTTGAGCTCAAGAACACCAACTGCGACGCTAAGTGTCACTATAGAAGGGCTATAACGATGATTTATTTATTTTCTAATTTCTGATTTTCTGGAAAATACTTAAAAATAGAAAATAAATTATAAAAATTACAAAAATGGTTTTAAAAATTATTTTAAATTCCAAAAAATAACTTTTAATTGTTTGAGATATTTTTCATTAATATTTATAATTATTTGAATATTAATGCTATTTAATTTATTTAATTAGTGTATTAAATAAATTAGAGAAAAGTGATTTTAATTATATAAAAATCATTTTAAATAAGAATAACGAGTTTAAAAATATTTTGAGTTATACAATGTAACTTTTAATATTTTAAGAGAATTTTCATTAATAATTTAATATTAATGATATTAGATTTATTTAATTATTGTATTAAATAAATAAGTTAAAAATGATTTTATTGGTTTAAAAATCATTTTAAATGAGAATAAAATGTTAGAAAATATTTTGAATTATAAAATATAATTTTCAATATTTTTAGAGAATTCTCATTAATAAACTAATATTAATGATATTAGATTTATTTAATTATTATATTAAACAAATGAATTAAAAATGATTTTATTGATTTAACAATCAATTAAAAATGAGAAAAATGATTTTAAAATATTTTAAGATATAATAAATGACTTAATATTTTGATAATAATTTTATTAATATTTAAATATTAATGGTGATGATTTAAAAATGATTTTATTAGTTTAAAAATCATTTAAGTAGAATATTAATGATTTAAAAATATTTTAAGTTATTAATAATAACTTTAATATGTTGACAAGTATGTTATTAATATTTTTATATTATTAAATATTAAGGAGAATAAGATTGTTTGATAATTAAATCATTTAAAAATAATTCCGATGTTTGAAAAATTATTATAAATTATAATAATTGTTTAAATATTATTAAAAGCTTTTAAAAAATATTATAAACGATATTTGACTTATCTAATATAATATTGAAGCTTAGAGACCAAAAGTAATTGACAATAACTATGTTAGTTGTCGGATAGGGTGACCAGAACACCGAGAATAGACTAAAGTCCAATCAGTCCGAACTAGTTAGACTTGAAGTTTTTATATAGGTTATAAAAACTAATGTGGCTATGTGGTAATGTGCCTAGGAGATAGATTGACTGTGAATTACAGTATTATGTGTTGTGAATTATTGTGCTAATTGTGAGATCGATATTATTGATTATAAGTCTTTCGAAAGTAGATATGTATACTATGTAGTTGTAAACAGCAGAAGACGCAAGTTTCCTAACTCAACCTTGGGTTATATTTATTAAATTATTATAGTGGTTAATTATTGTTGATTAGACCTCGTCCAAGAATTTATTGTTGATTATTCGCAGTTATTGCATGTTTATTAATTCAAATTGAATTAGTGATTATGAGAATATACTTATAGAATAACTATTGTTGGATATTCACATCTGTAGAAGCTATTATTGATTTCAAATATTACAGTTAAATTTTGTCTATTATTTAATCGTATTGAAACATGTCTTAGCTAATTGTTTTGGCTAGACGAACATTTGTTAGAACTTGATAGGTTCAAGAAGAGAAGAGAAGAGAATTCAATTATTATTGATAGATCAATGCCAGTTGTTTTGGCTAGATCAAAAAAGTAAAACTTGATAGGTTTGAGAAGAGAAAAGAAGAGAAGTGATTAGATATTGAAATCATTGCATTTCGTTGTTAAATCAAATTCTGATTCAAAGACTGAGAAGAACAACCTTTAATATAAAGGGAACATTTTAGGTTGTATATTCGGCCATTGCGCACTGTTAAGTATTATGCATAATATAGGGTATAATAAAGTTGATAACTTTTTATACTTCCAGAGGGGTATGATTTAATCTTTATAGTTATCTGATACACCTGCGTATGTATCAAAGTAAATCTTTGATAGATACCCAAGAAGAGAAGTTCTAGATCCAATGGATCGCTCAGCATAAATCTGGAAAACATTCCACTTTGTTATTGCATAGAATTAATTCTTGATTATTCAATAGAATATCGTAGAAACTGTGACGCCCCCAAATCCATGTCTCTTCCAACCCGACATATGGTGCTCCACGGTGCTACAGTTCACACAAACATTCAATTGAAAGGCTTCAAAAGAACGAATGTCTTATATATATTCCAAAATAATACTACCATTCCCCAGGTTCTTTATAACCGTCACATTTGTTCTTGTCATAATATCAAATATTATCATTACTAACATATACTATTACATAAGGTAATCTAAAAGTTCGCTTTAGCTTTCTTGTTATCCTTGTCGAATCCTTTATTCCATTCGGTCTAAGCTGCATTCATATGGTTTAAGCAAGAGTGAACATAACAAGCTCAACAAGTACAATAATTTCTTTTAAAAAAAACATGCTTCAAACATAGTAATTTTATATCTTCAATAATTGGATAATAGTTACGAAGTACTATCAATAACTTAAAATATCATTCATTTTCCTTTAAAACATTTTACCATAATAAAATTCAGTAAAACACCAAATCTGGTCCAAGACCATGAGTGTTTCATAATTTCTTTGAAAAGGACATCACGACACAAAGTCCGTAAGTCCAGCATAACTTACGAGCACTTCTAGGTGATCAGCCTATAGTACTCTATATTGATCAACACTACATCCATAATAACCAATTTTGAAGTAGAATTCAAAAATAAAAATTAAAACATGGATACAATCAAATATAGTTACCATAATAGACATCTTGGACAAAAAGAAGAAAATTTCTTTTTTCGGTGAATAGTGCCGTATTCGTGAATAATGTCGTATACGTGAATAGTAACCCCGACACAAAAAGTTCCAAATTTGATAAAAAGTTCAGACTAATATTTCGGTATAATGATATTGAAAGAAATAATATCATTTACGAAGAAATAGCATCCCTTGCCTCAAAAGGATAATACTTCTGATTGAATATCGGATATAACGCTAAAGAAACTTGTATCGTATAGCAACACTCAAAGTATCAAAATACTCACAAGAATACGCTCGATATTATAGAGAGAGAAAACTTCAGATTCTGGTGTGATTTTCAATTCTAACCTAAGCACCCTATTTATAAGAAATTACTTAGAACATCAAAGCAAAAAATTTAATAAAATATTAATATATATATTATAAATTCCTACGCACACCTCCACTGATCCAAAACATCAGCCACACATGTGACAAACTCACCAAAAACGTTTTTCATATAAAAATCATTTAAAACTCCAAAAAAAATCAATTATTCCGGAACTTCAATAATTCACAATAAATAGCCTTTTATCAGAAAAATTCAAATCTTATGTCCATTCCATAAGAAATTCAATTCTCTACAACTTTGCAGAAGAAAATATTTCCAAAATCCAAACAGAAATTGACTGAAATCCACATACGGACGATTTTACATGCTATAATCAAATTTCAGTCAAAAAATGGGTCCACCAACATATTTAACATGTTTTAAATATTTTTAGTAACAAAAATACTCTTCCTCCTCATTTACTCATATCTTACATTCATTGTAAAAAATATCACCATTATTATATTATTATAATATAATAATATATTTAAATGAATTATTTTATCAGAAAAGAATAAAATATCAATTTTCAACAATTGTCGCATTAAAAAATTTTCTTCATCTATATCCACATAAAATGAATATTTTCCTTATCATGTAAATCAATAATTAATTATTCAAAAATAATATTACAGAATCACACTACTAATAACCAGGCCGTTCCCAGGAAAGAGGGGGCTTATCAATAAAGATTTCTCCTTACTTGCGCGCAATTAGGTGACCAAACCTCTCCTTAAACAGAACTTTCTAGACATTGCCAATAATGTTATCTAATAATATTATTCAAATAATAGGAATTATTGATTTGATAATGAAAAATATTGTGTAGTGACAATTATTGAAACAACAATAATATAAAATATCAATGTAGCAATTATTGAATTAATAAAATAAAATATTGAACATTAATTACTGTAATAATTATTGAGTAGTGCCTTCTTACGTAAGAATTAATAATTGGTGCAATACCGTGTGCTACTGTGCAACAACACGTATTATTGTGTTTTAACCACCGAGTATTAGAACAGTGTTAACGGTAACAACTACACCGTTATTTATAAAAACTTATACTTGTCATTTTCGTCATCCAATCGCTTTCCATTATGGGGCCCACACAAGGCTCCGCCGTCGTACAAATATTCCCCGACAGCAAGAATATTCCACGACCAAACGAATATTCCCCGACAATAATTAATATTTTATAACCACTTGCTTATTTGAAATATTTGCGTATTTTACCCATAACTAACCATATTAATGAAATAAACCCTTACTATTTCAAAATAATAAATAGAGGAAATTAAATTTCATTTATAATAAGTTGGGGTCTTACAACCTCCCCTCCTTATGAAATTTTGTCCTCGAAATGGACATACGTACTTGGTGTTTCATAAAGGTAAGGATATCTCGCTTTCATTTCTGATTCCAACTCCCAGGTCATTTCCTCAATAGCATGGTTTCTCCATAAAACCTTTACTTGTGGTATAACCTTGGTGCGTAGGACATGCTCTTTCTTATCCGAGATCTTAACAGGTACTTCCTCGTACGTTAAATCTTCGGCTATCTCATCTGGTTCTAACTCAATAATGTGGTTCGGGTCCTTCACATATTTACAAAGCACAGATATGTGAAAAACATTGTGAACACGAGACATGCTAGGAGGTAACGCGAGTCTATAGGCCATATTTCCTACTCGGTCAAGAATCTGAAATAGACTAATAAATCATGGATTGAGCTTTGCTCTCTTCCTGAATCTTGTAACTCCCTTCCATGGAGCAATACGTAACAATACATGATCCCCAATATTAAATTCCACGTCCTTTCGATGAAGATCCGCATTACTCTTTTGTCGATTGTAAGACCCCAACTTTTTATTGAATAAAATCAAATTTCCTTTATTTATTATTGTAAATAATAAGGTATTAATTTGATATAATAACTTTGGTTATGGGTGAAATATGAAAATTTTGTAAAATAAGCAAGTGGTTATAAAATATTCATTTTGTCGGTGGAATATTCTTTCTGTCGGGGAATATTCGTACGACGGCGCAACCAATTGTGGGCCCCATAATGGATAATAGTCGAATGAAGAAAACGACAAAATTGAATAACGGCGTAGTTGTTACCGTTAACACTGTTGGAATACCCGGTGGTTAAAGTAAAGTAATACGCGTTGTTGCACAGTAGCATACGGTATTGCACAGTATTGTTGAATTATTGATCTTTACGTAAGAAGGCACTACTCAATAATTGTCACAGTAATTACTGTTCAATATTTTATTTTATTGATTCAATAATTGTTGCATTGATATTTTATATTATTGTTGTTTCAATTATCGTCACTGCACAGTATCTCCTTTATCAGATCAGTAATTCAGATTATTTGGAATAATATAATTAGATAACATTATTGGCAATGTCTAGAAAGTTCTGTCAATGAAAGGTTTGGTCACCTAATTGCGCGCCAGTAAGGAGAAATCCTTATTGGAAAGCCCTCTTTTTCCTTGGAACAGCCTAGTTGTCATAAATGTGATTCTGTAATATTATTTGTGAATAATTAATCATTGATCCATATGATAAGAAAATATTTATTTTATGTGGATATAAATGATGAATTTATTTATGTGGTTATAAATGAAGGAATTAATGTTGAGGTGTTTTATTAGTATTTTGTCGGATTGGAGGTATTAAAAATCAAACCAGTATTTTTTGAGATATATTGCGGGAGTTATAATTTTTAATCCGGCCGTTGGATCGTTGTAATTTTTGGATATGTTATACATATATAAGTTGAGTATATGTCCACAAATTTTGAACCGTTAAAAATGAGCGTATGATGTGTTATGAATTTTAAGAGGTGGCTGATTCGAAAATCAAGTTATAAATCATTTTGGTGGAAAATTCTAGAATTGGTGGGCCCCACTCTTGGTTGGTGAAGAAATGTGCTGAGATTTTTATTCAAATGTGGTGGGTGGAAATAGTAGCAGGAAAAGCCATCAGGTTGCAGGTTAAGTCTGCTTCAGCGTGCTAACATTTTCCTATAAATAGAGGGCTAAGTTAGAATTGAAAATCACACCAGAAACACGTTTTCTCTCTTTCTCTCTCTAGATTATTGAGTGTATTTTATGAGTATTTAGATACTTTGTGAGTTTCTGTTAATCAGTGCAAGTTTCCTTCAGCCTTATACCGATATTCCGATCAGAATTACTGATATTTTGAGGTAAGGGATATTATCTTCTTCTTAAATGATATTTTCTTCAATATAATTATGCCGAAATATTAGTATGAACTTTTTATCAAATTTGGAACTTTTTATGTCGGAGTTACTATTCACGTATACGACACTATTCACCGAAAAATGAAATTTTCTTCTTTTTGTCCAAGTTGTCTATTATGGTTACTATCTTTGATTGTATCCATGTTTTGATCATTATTTTTGAATTCTGCTTCAAAATTAGTTAATTCAGAATATTATTGAACCTGGATAAATTGTAATATGAATCCTTAATATTTGATCTGTTATCTCACTGGATTAGTTTTTTTTTAAAATATTTTTCATCATCCTCAGTCCTAAATGATGATAAAAATGAATATCTTTGGCCTGTAGTGCAAAGATGAATAATTACCTAATGAATATCTTTGGCCCGTAGTGCAAAGATGAATAGGTGTTGAGATGAACATGACCAACTGGTGATACAAATGAATATCTTTGGCCTGTAGTGCAAAGATGAATATTTGATTCTAGATGTATATTGATTGATGTTACAGGGATAAAATATTGATGATGGACTTTTAAATCATAGAAGATAGTAGAATTCTTTCTCTACTTGACTCTTCTAATGAATTCATGTTTTCCGCTGCAGTTGTTGATCTAAAACTTGTTGTCTATTATATTTTATCAGATTATTCCCTATTGAAGACTAATGATAATTTGTTGTATATTATCTTAGTCATAATATTCTTTATTGGGCTAGTTGAGCTCACCCTTTTGTTCCATTTTTCTTCTAAGGAAGTGAGAACATAGCAGGAACTAGTGGGGGTACGGAGTGATGGTTCTAGAAAGTTGTTTTAGCAGTCCTCACTATTTTTAAAATAGTGTATCAATAATTGTAACGAGGACTCCTTTTGAGTTTTTATACTCTCTATTTGTATTTAAACTCACAGTTTAATGAAGTTGTATTTGATTCTATACCATGTATTTGGCGACTCAGAATGGGTGATGTATACCTATTTTGAGGGCGTCACATCAATCCTATGTCATTTGTATACGTTGTCGGATCATTTGGATCTTCTATGTAGTCATTCGTACCAACTCTGGTCCCAACAGCGTTGCTTCTCCCATGTCATCCCAACATACTAGAGAGCGACACTTTCGCCCATACAATGCTTCAAATGGAGCCACACCTATACTTATTTGATAACTGTTGTTGTAGGAGAATTCCACCAATGGTAAATACTTTTCCCAACTCCCTTTGAAGTCTAAGACACAGAGTCTTAATAGATCTTCAAGAGTTTTAATAGTCCTCTCTGATTGCCCGTCCGTTTGAGGATGGTATGCCTAACTGAATCGTAAATCCGTGCCCATAGCTTTTTGCAAGCTAACCCAAAATCGTGAAGTGAATCTTGGGCCACGATACGAAACTATGGATACTGGCATGCCATGCAATATCACAATCTCGTTCACATACATACTAGCAAGACGTTCAAGGGAGTAAGTCTCCCGTATCGGCTAGAAATGAGCAGACTTAGTTAATCTATCAACAATAACCCAAATCGCATCTATGCATTGAGAAACCTTGGGTAGACCTGTAACGAAATCCATAGTAATGTGTTCCCACTTCCATTTCGGAATCTCAAGTGGTTGCAATAGACCCTTTGGCACTTGATGCTCTACCTTTACACGTTGACACGCTAAACACCTTGAGATAAACTTCGTGATCTCTTTCTTCATATTGTTCCACCAAAATGTATGTCGAAGATCATGATACATTTTGGTACTTCCATGATGGATTGAAAAAAGTGTGTTGTGTGCCTCCATCATGATCTTATATTTCAAATCAGAGTTATTAAGAACACAAAGTCTAGAGTGGACTCGAAGTATTCGTTCTTCATCGATTCTTGATTCTGGAATAGCACCTTATTGTACTTTCTTCTTCATACACATCAGCTCTGGGTCTATGGCTTGAGAAACTTTAACTTTTTCGATTAAAGTCGGATCTATGCGTATACTTAACATCATCGCATGGGTCTCCGGAGTCTTTAATTCTATCTTCATCTTTTGTAAATCACACAAAATGGGCCTTTGTGTTGACAACATTACACTCGTTCTTGCATATGATCTTCTGCTTAATGCGTCACCTACCACGTTCACTTTTCTAGGATGGTATTGAATGGTATGGTCGTAGTCTTTAAATAGCTCAAGCCAATGTCGTTGTCGTATATTGAGTTCTTTTTGGGTAAAGAAATATTTGAGGCTTTTATGATCTGTGTAGATCTCCACTTTCTCCCTATACAGGTAGTGTCTCCATATCTTCAATGCGAAAACGACTGCTGCCAACTCCAAATCATGAGTAGGATAATTCCTCTCATATTCTTTGAGTTGTCGCGATGCATAGGCTATGACTTTCCCATGTAGCATGATAACACATCCTAACCCTTTGCCTGAAGTATCATTTTAGATAACAAATCCATCCGAACCAGATGGTATTGTCAGAACAGGTGCCGAAATGAGTCTCCTCTTGAGTTATTGGAAACTCTTCTCGCATTCCTCACTCCATACGGATTTTGTATCTTTACGAGTCAACTGAGTTAACGGAGTAGCGATTCGAGAAAATCCTTCCACAAATCTCTGATAATAACCAGCTAAGCCCAAAAAGCTACGTACTTCGGTCGCCGACTTCGGTTGCTCCCAACTTTGTATTGCAATCTTTGCCGGGTCAACAAACACTACATGTTTTGACACCATGTGCCCAAGAAATACTACTTCCTCAAGCCAAAACTCGCATTTTTCAGCTTGGCATAAAACTTGTTATCACGAAGCGTTTGCAGTACCAGCTTCAAAAGGTGCTCATGATCTTCATTGCTTTTGGAATAGATGAGGATGTCATCAATAAAGACAACAACGAATTGATCCAAATATTCCTTGAATACTCGGTTCATCATATCCATGAAAGCAGCAGGAGCATTAGTCAACCCAAAAGACATGACTAAGAACTCATAATGCCCGTACCGAGTTCTGAAGGCAGTCTTTGGAATATCCTCAGTTTTAACCTTCAGCTGATAATATCCAGAACGAAGATCGATTTTTGAAAAGAATTGTGCTCCTTGTAACTGGTCAAACAGGTCATCAATGCGAGGTAGCGGATACCTATTCTTGATTGTGACATGGTTCAATTCCCGGTAGTCAATACAAAGGCGCATACTCCCATCTTTCTTTTTTACAAATAAAACAGGAGCACCCCAAGGAGATGTACTAGGACGAATGAAACCGATGTCCAACAACTCTTGTAGTTGGACCTTTAACTCCTGAAGTTCAATAGGAGCCATTCAATATGAGGTTTTAGAAATGGGCTTTGTACCAAGTTCAAGGTCAATAAAGAATTTAACTTCTCGTTCCAGGGGTAGACCGGGAAGTTCTTCAGGAAATACATCAGGAAATTCACTAACAACAAAAATTTTATTCAAATCTGACTTGTTTTAGTTCAAGTCCATGACATGGGCTATGAAAACTTGACATCCATTTTTCAATAAATAAATAGCTTTATGGCTTGATATGACAGTGATTGACTTTAGTGGTTTAGTTGTTTTAATTCTCATAACAGGTTGGTTAGGAATATAAAAACTAACAACCTTACGAAAACAATCAATTTTAGCATGATGAGTAGTTAACCAATCAATCCCTAAAATCACATCAAATGTAAGTATTTTCAATGAAATAAGATCGGCAGGTAATGTGATGGTACCAACTTGAATCAAGCAAGATTTATAATCAGTAGATGTAATGAAAGTTTCTCCTAACGGAGTCTCAACAGATAAGTCAAGGTCTAATTTCTCTGGAGTCAAGTTTAAACGTTGAGCACAAGCAGGAGAGATAAAAGAATGGGTAGAATCAGTATCTAATAAGGTATAAACTTCACAAGAGTTTATGATTAGTTTACCTGTGATCACTTCATTTGTGTTCCATGAACTTTGACCAGTCACGACAAATGCTTTTCCAGGAACCGTTGACTTTAACTTTTCTGGAACAGCCTTTTGAGTCACCATCCCCGATGGACTTGGTTTCGCTACCGTATAATCTCGAGAGATATGTCCTTATTTTCCATAATTATAGCATACCTTGAACTGTTGTGGACAGTTTGGGCTGATGTGTACCTCTTTTCCACATTTATAGCATACGACCGATGGTTGTTCTCCTCCTTTAAAACTAGTTGTTGCTGGTGCTAACGTCTTCACAGTGTCATTGTTGAATCTCCTCTTTTTAAAATCTGCCCCCGACTCGCTTCTTCTATTTTCTTGGCCACGATTACCACCAGAGTGGTTACCGCATTTATCCGTATGTTTTTCTCCCCGTTGGTTTTCATTGCTCCGGTGAGTGCTGCCACCGGTATGACCCTGGTTATGGTCCCTCGGTTGACCATATTCACTATCTCCCTCTAATAATTGAGCCCTATTTACAACATCTGAATATAAAGAAAATTTATGAGAGATAAGATATTGCCGAATATCGGGTTTTAAACCTTTCAGAAACATCCTCGTCATTCGTTACTCATTCTCTACCAAATAAGGTGCAAACATGGATAACTCTGCGAACTTTGCCTCGTACTGAGACACTGTTATGTTTTTTTGTTCTAATCTAATAAACTCTACCTCCTTCATATGGCGAATAATTTCACGAAAGTACTTGTCATTGAAAAGTTTTTGAAATGTTTCCCAAGACATGCTCAGTGCGGCAGACTAGGTATGTTTCACAGACTCCCACCAGTAGTCTGCCTCGCTACGAAATATAAAGGTGGCGAATAGAACCTTCTGTTCCTCCATGCATCCCAAGACATCGAATATCTTGGTAATTTGTTTAAACCATGCCTTAGCCTTGATCGGATCCGGCTTTCCAGTAAATTCTAGTGGTCCCAACTCTTTGAACTGCTTGGCTGTGACAAGCCACACGTTGTTATCATTTCCACCCGTCTGCCTCGTCTGGTTTTGCATGAACTACAAAAAGCTTCTAAACATCCCATCATTCATCATTTTTTCAGTAGTGTTATTTACAGGAGGAATATTGCCATCCTGTTGTACGTTCCCCTAGGTGGTAATTAAAGGTGTCTCAAAGGTCTCATTCGCTCCAATGTTAATATTCTCAACTGTCATTCTCAAATACTGCCATAAAACAAAGGTTAATTAAAGAGATTAACATGTTACATAATATCCTTATTATGACGAACCAACAAATAAGCTTAGGTAGGACACACTAGCGAAGGATTACTCATCTCTCCCCTCCTAGTTCTATTCCCCGATCTCCGTCAAAGAACATATCCATAAGCTCTGATACCAACTGTGACGCCCCCAAAATAGGTATACAAAACCTATTCTGAGTCACCAAACACATGGTACAAAAATAACTACAACTTAATTAATACAATTGTCGCGCAAAATTGGACAACACATAAACTGTGAGATTAAGTAAAAATATTGTCATCAAGACAATATCCACACTAAAATAAGTCCTCATTACAATTATTGATACACTATTTTACAAAATAGTGAGGACTACTAAAACAACTTCTAGAACCATCATTCCACACCCCGACTAGTACTCGTTATATTCTCGCCTCCTGAGAAGAAAAATGGAACAAAAAGGAAAAGGGTAGACCCGGCAAAGATGGCCCAGGCACGCAAGCTGGGTCGGCCCGCCCGCCACGGGCTGGGGCTTTGGGCCGCTATTTTTCAGCCCATAAAATCTGGGCCGTTTTTGGCCCGGCCCGTTTTGGCCAGGCCCGCGACCCGTGAAACTTTTTTTTTAAACAAAAATGTTGGTACTTGTGGGTTACAAGGTTTGAACACAAGACTTGTATGTAAATAAATAAGAGTTCAAACCAACTGAGCTACAACAACTATTTATTTTTAATGCAATCTTCAATATATTTTAACTATAATTGAAAATTATAATTTAGATATGTAGTTAATGTAATTTAAACAACAAATTCAAATTGCAGTAACAAATTCAACCTTGATATTATCTAATTCGTATAATTCCTGACAAGTAACAATGTACAAATTAAACACTTGCTGCAAAAGATCATTCTCAATAAGTACAATCTCTACTCTCTGAGCATCAAGGAATGTAGGTAAATAATTTATTAATTATCTACATTATTTATAATGATAATTTGGATTTATGTTACTCATAAATAATCTCTACATTATTCTCAAAAAGCATCAAGGGGTTACTGAAGTCTGTTTTGGAAAAATAGGTCCCAGGCTACCCTGTCGTGCTTTGTTATCTAACCATGCATGTTACACCAAAGGTTTGCTTTTTCTAGCTTCTGCAATTAGATTTGGAAGCAAGCTTACCTTGAAGTGCTCAAAGGAAGCACCTTCGTAGTTGCATGGGGACTAAGGAATATTGAAATTATATTATTCCTGTTTCTCGATTGAAAGTTGAGGGATGACAATGACAATTATCATAAATCCAAATTATCATCATAAATAATGTAGGTAATTAATTAATAATACTAATTTATAATACTATTAAAATTTTAATTAATTGAGATACGTAGTTAATGTATGTAATTGATTAATCGTGTTTGTTTGTATTATTGTTTATTATTAATTATTTTTAATATTTATTATTATTATTATTGGTGTAACAAAGAGTTTGCAAAAAAAATAATGGCTGAAGCCCGCGGGCCGGCCCGGCCCACCCGCCACGGGCTGGCCATTTCCAGCTCGCCAAAACTCGGGCCTTTTTGGCACGGCCTGGCCCGCCCGTTTGCCAAGTCTAGAAAAGGGTGAGCTCAACTAGCCAGTAAAGAACATTATGACTAAGATAATATAAAACAAATTATCGTTAGTCTTCAACAGAAAAAAATCTAATAGAATACAATAGACAACCAGTTTTAAATCAATATTCGCAGTGAAAATAATAATTCATTAGAAGAGTTGAGTAGAGAATAAAATCTACTATCTTCTATATATGAATTTAAAAGTCCATCGTCGATATTTTATCCCTATAACATCAATCAATATATATAGCTGGAATCAATATTCATCTTTGCACTACAAGCCAAAGATATTCATCAATTGGTCATATTCATCTAAACACATGTTCATCTTTGCACTACGGCCAAAGATATTCATCAAGAAATCATTCATCTTTGCACTACAGGCCAAAGATATTCAGTAATAACATCATTTAGGACTAAGGATAATGAAAAATGGTTTAAAGAAAACGAATCAAGTGAGGCAAAAGAACAATATTAGGGATTCGTATTACAATTTTATCCAAGTTCAATAATACTCCATAATAACAAATTTTGAAGAAGAATTCAAAAATAAAGAACAAAACATGGATACAATCAAAGATAGTAACCATAATAGACATCTTGGACAAAAAGAAAAAAAATTCATTTTTCGGTGAATAGTGCCGTATTCGTTAATAGTGTCGTATATGTGAATAGTACCGTATATGTGAATAGTAACCCCGACACAAAAAGTTCCAAATTTGATAAAAAGTTCATACCAATATTTCGGCATAATGATATTGAAAGAAATAATATCATTTACGAAGAAAATAACATCCCTTACCTCAAAAGGATAGTACTTGTGATTGAATATCGGATATAACGCTGAAAGAAACTTGCACCGTATAGTAACACTCAAAGTATCAAAATACTCACAAGAATACGCTCAATATTATAGAGAGAGAAAACTTCAGATTCTGGTGTGATTTTTAATTCTAACATAAGCACCCTATTTATAGGAAATTGCTTAGAACACCAAAGCAGAAAATTTAATAAAATATTAATATATATTATAAATTCCTACGCACACCTCCACTGATTCAAAACATCAGCCACGCATGTGCCAAACTCACCAAAAACGTTTTTCATATAAAAATCATTTAAAACTCCAAAAAAAAATCAATTATTCCAGAAATTCAATAATTCACAATAAATAGCCCTTTTATCAGTAAAAATTGAATCTTATGTCCATTTCATAGGAAATTCAATTCTCTACAACTTTGCAGAAGAAAGTTTTTCCAAATTCCAAACAGAAATTGACCGAAATCTACATACGGACGATTTAAATGCTATAATCAAATTTCAGTCAAGAAATGGGTCCACCAACATGTTTAACATGTTTTAGATATTTTTAGTAATAAAAATACTCTTCCTCCTCATTTACTCATATATCCCACATTCATTGTAAAAAATATCATCATTATTATATTATTATAATATAATAATATATTTAAATAAATTATTTTATTAGAAAAAGATAAAATATCAATTTTCAACAATTGTCACATTAAAAATTTTCTCCATCTATATCCACATAAAATGACTATTTTTCTTATCATATAAATCAATAATTAATTATTCATAAATAATATTATAGAATCACACTACTAACAACCACGCCGTTCCTAAGAAAGATGGGGCTTTCCAATAAGGATTTCTCCTTACTAGCGCGCAATTAGGTGACAAAACCTCTCCTTAGACAGAACTTTCTAGACATTGGTAATAATGTTATCTAATAATATTATTCAAATAATATGAATTATTGATTTGATAATGGAAAATACAATGTAGTGACAATTATTGAAACAACAATAATATAAAATATCAACGTAGCAATTATTGAATCAATAAAATAAAATATTAAATAGTAATTACTATAATAATTATTGAGTAGTGCCTTCTTACGTAAGAATCAATAATTAGTGTAATACCGTGTGCTACTGTGCAACAACGCGTATTATTGTGTTTTAACCACCGGCTATTCCAACAGTGTTAACGGTAACAACTACGCCGTTATTTATAAAAACTCAAACTTGTCGTTTTCTTCATCCAATCACTTTCCGTTATGGGGCCCACACAAGGCTGCTTCGTCGTACGAATATTCTCAGACAGCAAGAATATTCCACGACCATACAAATATTCCCCGACAACAATGAATATTTTATAACTGTGACAACCTGAAATTTTCTATATAAATAAATCATAAATTTTGCGTATAAATTTTTTATTTATTTATTATTTTTTTAGGATGAGGATTTGTACAAGATTGTGTGTATATGTATTTATGTGGTAAATAAAAATATATTTATTACATGAATATTTACAAGTAAATTTATTTTAGAATTATTGATTATTATAAAGTATATTCTTATAATAATTAATTTTAAGATAGAAATGTTTTTATTAATTATTTTCCATGAATATATAATTATATATTATTTAAATAGTATATGAAGTGATTTCTAGAATAAATATAATAATTATTTTATTATATGAATATTTGCACAGATTATTAAGTTAATTATTTTACCTTAATTATTAAGGTTAAATTGAAAGGATAAATCAGATATGGAATCCAAACCCTAATTTTGGATTATTGTCAAGGTATGAGAATAATAATATAATATTATTATTTGTCAGTATTATAGATATGTATGGTTATGTGTGCAATGATAATGTGTGGAACAGTTTTATTATATTACGACCAAACCCTAATAGTATTTTTATAAACTCTATTTTGGGTTCTAGAATTAGAAATGGTGATAATAATATAATATTATTATATTTTGATTTTTCAGTGCTATGAATATGTACGGTATTACCGTATTGATAATGGTTGGTCAATTACGGTGTATTTTTGACCAAACCCTAGTAATAACGTTAAACCCTAATTTGAGATCCAAAATAGAGTGTGAGATTGTTTTACAAGTGTATAATATTAATTATATCGTGTATTAATGTATTAATTAGGTAAACCCTAATTAAAATTCTGGAAACTCTAATTGCTATAATTAGTAACCCTAATTTAAAATTTGAGTTTGAGATTGTTGGTTATTGTATTAATGTGATTAATTCACAAGTACTACGATTATAATTGTTAATTTTAGCAACCCTAAATTATTAAACCCTAAATTAGTAATTGGAACCCTAATTATAATCTGGTAACCCTAATTACCGAAAAAGTAAACCCTAATTGCTAAATTAGCAAAGTCAACAATAATTATATGATCTAAACCGTAATGTTACGGTATAAAGTAATTAGAATATTAATCTAATTAACAAACCTAAATTGTCTAATTTTAGAAACTAAAATTTAGTTATTGTATATTATTATTTTTGTAATAAACCCTAATTGCTAAATCCTAAATTTGAAAATTTTTGAAATCCTAGTTGCTAAATCTTTAAGGTTTAAATATTAAACCCTAAACACTAAAATGTCTAAACCCTAAACCCTAAGGCAATTTTCTAGAAATTTAAGGAAATGTCTTTTATGTCCTTTTTAGCATTCAAGAGCCTAAGATGTAGGTTTTGACAAATGGGGTGAGTTGTTAACCAACTCCAACCACTCCATGTGACAAAATGGCCAGCAATCAGCTACTTCAACATCTCATTCATGAATCTAGTGGCCTATATATAGATTAAGAGAGAGAAAAATTCTTTTGTTCATTATATTTTGCACAACAACTTGCTAAACTCTCTCAAGTCCCAAACCTCCGAAATTATCTAGCATTTCAGTTCCTTAGATCAGCCCCACGAAGTCCCATAACAGATCGGAAGCCAAAAATCAGAAAAATCAAAGATTGTATCAAAGAAAGATATAAAATCTCAAAAATTAGAAATCATTCGATTCCATGTTAATTGTTGAAATTGATTGTTTAAAGTTGTGTAACAGGGAGTTTATTAGTGTTCTGGGTTGTTAGATTCATGACCCATAACATCAAAGTGCTCAAAATCAAAGTTTTTCCAACTTTTGAAAAAACAGAAATCTGTTATTTTTAGGAAAATGTCAGGCCTTATATCTCTGTGATTATTTAGTATTTTTGGTGTTTGTAAGTTGTTATATGTATTATGTAATATGCTCTTTACGGTTCAAAACGAATCAAGTTCATATCTCGTATAGATCGGGAGTTATTCATGGTCAAAACCCGTTGACCGAAACTGTGAAATTACCGAACCCAGAATTTTTATGAACAATTTCCGTGGTGAACTTTGACCGGCTATTTCCTGTTATATCCGTTGTTTTTATATGTATGTTAAGTGTTATAGTTGTAGTCCTACATGATTTCTACACACTGGAAGTGATAGATCACAAAAACGTTACACGTATTGCAAGTTATAGAGGTCCAAAGTAGGCACCTCGAACTGTTCTTCGTGAAGAACAGCTCTGACAGCTACTTTAATCGCCAATATCTTCCAGATCTGGTGTTGTTAAGCCATGATTTTTGTTGGTAATTATAGTCTTGCATGAGTACTACAAGAACCAATTTATAGATTGTCCAAATTCGTTAGGATTAGAGAGTTATACTCGGTCAAATGTGCCATCTTGCTAACTGCCTTATGAAATCTGGGTTGATGAAGAACACCATTAGCGACGGTTTCTGTCGCCTAAACCCTATAGCGACGGTTTTGTATTATTTTTAATTTCGGAAATTAATAAAAAAATAGAAAAAAAATAGTTTTTAATTATTAAAAATACAAAATAAATTATTAAAAATTATTTTAAATTCTGAAAATTAGTTTTTAATTATTTTAAATATATTTCATAAATATTTAATATTTTTGGAATATTAAAAGTATTTAATTTATTTAATTATAATATTAAATAAATTATTTAAAAATGATTTTAATATTTGAAAAATCATTTAAAATTATATTATGATATAAGAAAATATTTTAAGTTATTTTTAATAACTTTTAATATTATGTGATAATTTTCATTAATAAATTAATATTAATGATAATTAAGTTATTTATTAAATGAATTAAATAAATGAATTAAAAATGATTTTATTGTATTAAAAATCATTTTAAATAATAATAAGGTATTTAAAAATATTTTAAGTTATAAAATATAACTTTTAATATTTAAAGGTAAATTTCATTAATTAATTATTATTAATGATATTAAAGTTATTTAATAATTATATTAAATAATTTAGTTTAAAAATATATTTAATATTACAAAAATCATTTTAAATAGAAATAAAGTGTTTAAAGGTATTTTAAGTTATAAAATATAACTTTTAATATTTAAAGGATAATTTCTTTAATAATTTAATATTAATAATTATTAAATTATTATTAATGATATTAAATTTATTAAATAATTATATTAAATAAATAGTTTTAAAATTGTTTTATTTATTTAAAAATCATTTAAAAAGGATATTAATGATTTAAAAATATTTTAAGTTATAATTAATGACTTTTAATATTTGGATAAATAGTTCATTAATATTTACATATTAATGGTAATTATTTAATGATGATTTTAAATGTTTTAAAAATCATTTAAGGGTATTATAAATACTTTAAAAATATTTTGAGTTATTATACATAACTTTAATATTTTGGCAATGGTTTCATTAATAGTTTAATATTAATTAAATATTAATGATAATAGAATTGTTTAAGATTTAAATTATTTAATAATGATTCTGATATTTCAAAAATTATAATAAATGATAATAATTATTTAATAATTATTATAAGGCCATGAAAAATAGTGCGACTGGTGTTTAAGTTATCCAAATGGATATTGAACTACGGATTAGAGTCTTAGACTCGATATTTAATCGATAAAGCTGTCGGTAGACCGACATAGATCAGAAATTGATCTGGACTTAGATACATTGGTTAGTTAACTGTTTATTTGTGATTCAATGGTTATCAAGGTTGTATGACAATGTGATTAGGAAGGTGTTGATGTTTGATTATGAGTCAACAATTGTTGATCATGTATGATAATGTGAATAGGGAATGTGCTGACTGTAATAGGCAGTTTTATGTGTTACGGTATGATATACTAATCAGTAAAATAATCTGATTAATGTTAGGTGATTTCATAAAAGATAAAACTAAGTTGCAAAGTGTAAGCAGCGCATCAGGCAAGTATCCTAACATTGCATTTTCTTTATGCAATGGATAGAAGTGAGAAATTCAGAATTAATGTTATTATTGTACAGATTGTTAAACTTATATTATATAAGCCCATTGACTATCAACATGCTAGTATATGATAATTCAGTTATATATATTCTTTCGTTAATTTCTATAAATGATTATACAAGTGTCCCCACTTTGATAATCATTGTATTTAATCGCATGTTGATACGCCTTTGATATACATATATGTTGAATTATATAAGACCTTTGTTATGAAAACCCGACATGAATGAACATCTCGATAATGGGAAAAATTTTATGCGCTACGGCGGACAAAGGATGAACGATAATATCGTTCTAACAATGTAGTATTGATCAATACAGGGTACAACGGGGCTGATCACCCTCCGTGCCCATAAGCAATGGACGGTTTACAGATGAATTTCTGTTCAAACCCTTTCGAAAATGAAAACAATGTTCAAAGTATATCACAGAAACCTCTTGTATAGACAATACACAGTTTCAAAAATTTGAAAGAGGGTTGTTATGTTATTATTATTGGTATAGATTACTTCACAACTACTGACTAGTTGTAGAAGATATTATAAAGAAAACATTTAAATTCCTTCAGCCTATATATATATATATAATACTTGCTGGGCAATCAAATGCTCATCCTTGCTTAATTTAAATGTTTTCAGCTAAGTGTGAAGGACCAGAAGGATCTGTCAAGAACAAGGGAAAAGGGAAAGTTGCTGAATGACTTTTTATGCTACTGTTTGTAATAGTTTTAGATTATGAAGACTATGATATATATATTTATATATGTTATGACATGTAATGAATGATTAAAGGTTACGTACTTGGGAGAATGACTCTGATGTAATTATAAATTTAAGTTTAGGTTTTATATTATTGTTATTATCATTAGTATTATTCCGCTCATAGAAATGGTATCGTTGTTTAGGTTCATTATCGCATGTTTAGTTTATGTTATGTTATTTTGTATATGTTGTTAATTTAGTTTAGGTTCATTATAAAAAAAAATCAAAAAAAAATCAAATATTCAAAAATTCAAAAATAATAGTTAGTTACTATGTTCATCTTGCATGAGTCCAGCTGTTTGATATTTACAGTTTATTTTGGCCAATGATGAGAATGGGATTGAGTAGACAAGTATAATACTGATTATTAGAGCTTTTGATGTGATTTCTTATTATGAATTGAATCTTTTTCTGTTTGAAACTGGTATAATAAGGATAGCACAATAAAAACAACTTGTTGATTGATTGAGTTTAAATTGATACATAATGGGACTCTAAAGGATAATGCTAGTTTGAATGAAAGAATGAGAAGAATAAGTAGTGATGACTAAAGTTCGATAAAAACTTAAGTTCGGGAAAAAAAATTGGGATATATAAGCTTCAAAAAAAAAATAAAAAAAAATACCGTGGCTAGTTTTGTTTCGGGGCCTTTGTTACTTGAGCCAGTACGCCCGAAGGGGTATCTTAAAACCTAGCGCCCTAAGGTCTTATATGGTCTGGGAGTCGTTGGTCGAAAGCTCGCTAAGGGGTAGCACTGTTAGCCTAATGGAATGAGACATTGCACAGTCATGGTTAAAAAGTAAAAAAAAAAAAGAAAGAAAAAAAAAAGAATAAAACGGGAAAAGGGCAAAAAGCCCCCGTAGATGAAAATAAAGCATAAGTATCCCATGTTAACCCTCGATATTGGTAATTGTTTGATTTTAGTTGGATCTAGCTTATTTTTGGATTTCTTAAGTTTACACTGTATGATGCCTTTGAAGAGACTTGTTATGTGTTAAATTTGATTTTATATCAGTTAACATTGTTGTTGAGCACACACGCACTATACCAGTGATAACAATTTAAGACTTGATGATTGACTAGGAAATTGTTGATTGGTTTTGATATGAAGTATTATCATGTTTACTTGATTGCTCTAAGGCTGGTTGAATAGATTTGTGTTTATCAATACTGCTGGATTCGTAGGCATATAGATTAGTTGCATTCCATTGCATTGCATTGCATTGCATTATGTTGTGTTGCTTGAGGACAAACAACGGTTTAAGTTTGGGCACAACATGCAAGTATACGTGGTCAACAAGTAATAAAGTGATAAGTTGAGTATCGTTCCCACAGAGAATTAATTAATAAAAATCACCAAGTACTAACCCGTAACCAACTCAATCTTATTTAAACAAATGAATTTAATGTTATCAATTAAAATATTTAACTAAACTAATTCTAATTACCACTAATTAAAAATCAGATTATGGAGATTTAAGATCACAACTTCACTTATTGCTTCATTTAGGTTAACACAGTTCTCATCAATTATTCTCTATCCCGAATTGTTAATCAAGAACACGAAAGTAGTATTAACCATCTCTCGATGCACTAATACCATATTAACGTCAATCCACAATTAAGATAGAAATTCGTTAAACACCTTAATCAACTAACCCACTATATCTCTATGTGAATTACAATTGAAGAAGGTTGAAGAATAAGTTCTCTACCCGATTACATGCGATGTCAAGCATATCTCTACCTTAACACACATCAAGTTTAAGCTATTAACAAAATCCTAAACACATGCTATCATGATTAGATCTAAATCTATACTTCATCTCTCGAGTTCATATAGATTATCACGGTAATTGATGGCCAAGCAATTAAACAATTAAGTCCAAATCACAATAGACAATCCTCTCAATAGAACATAATAATTGATAACGAAGCATATTAAAATAAACTACACAATAAGATCCATTGTAATCTCAAACAAAGAATTAGTTCATGATTATTGAATTAAAACTAAGAATCCACAATTGAATACACATTAAAAGATAAAGATAGAAGAAGATGAGAAGAAATAATCTATTGTCAGTAGATTTGACGCTCCCTTCTTGCTCCTCCTTTGAATCTTCAATGGTTTCCAAGTTGCATCAATTTCCAAATCTCATAAAAACTAGTGTTTTTCTCTAATTTACTCTAATCTAATTTAATAGAATGCTCTCTAATCTCCTAATAATCTTTTTTAATCCCTGTTATTCCCCTCCTTTTATAAGCCTTTGTACATGTCTTTAAGTCCTCTTGGAAGTCCTTGAATCAAACAACTCGAAACAATCCTTTTTGAACTCAAATTCGAACAAAATCTCTTCATTTTCGCGTATACCCAGCCCCGGCTGGGTACCAATCTGCCAACAAACTTTTCTGCTGGAACCTCCTCCGCTAAAACTGCCATAACGTTTGAACCGGGAGGATTTACGAGTCCCGCAACCTATTAAATCGAAGCTATCGACGATATCTACAACTTTCATTCTTTGAGATTTGAGAAACAACGAACGCATGATGGTCTAAATTGGACTGGAAGTGACTGCTGTGAAAATCACCACCCAAAACGGTGAAGTTCAACGTCCGTCGGTAGAAATGTCATAACTCTTTCATCCGAACTCTGATTTGAATAATTCAAGATGTTCCGGAAATCTAAGAAGATGCTCTACAATATAGTCCAAGCTCCAAGCCAAGAATATGAATTGAACATAAAAGCATAAACGATGTCCGGCTTGCTTTTCTTTGCATTTTCCTTGCTTTTCCTTCCCAATAATCGCTCACACCTCTTCCAAACGTATAACCTACAAAAAGAACACAAAATGCCTGAAAAGTAACTAAGACACATGAATAAAAGCAACTAATTCAAGTAAAAGATACCGGATAAGTAGGTACAAAACCTACTTATCAATCGTGAAGTACCGAGTTCGGGTTTCAAGTATCCGGGTTCGGGGACTTTACAATAACCACATTCTTATTTGAAATATTTGTGCATTTTACCCATAACTAACCATATTAATCAAATCAACCCTTACTATTTCAAAATAATAAATAGATGAAATTAAATTTCATTTATAATAAGTTGGGGTCTTACATCTATGGTTAATCAACCCCTTCATACCGAGAATTTCTTCAATTCTCTCAACATTAATAGTACTTATCTAACCATACTTACTTACCTTTATCATTCATGAAACAATTTTCACGAATATAATTATCAAAAGTTATTTCCTCCTCCTTTATCTTAATGTTTAAAGGTAATTATACTCCCTTTCAGACTGACTCCAAGATGAGTCTTTCCACATGTCTTACACGCTCCGATCCTATGCTTAGGGTCCATTTGTCCCACTTTAGTATTCCCAGAGTTAAAAAATTCTTTAATTTTGGCATACTGCCCCTGGCATTCTCTGCCTTGGTTTTTCATCTCCCTTGCTCTCATTCTTTCCCTCTTTGTGGTATTGAGTCAACGCCTCACTACCCCCTTCTGCTATAATCACCTTCTCTAGAATGGTCTCATAGGAAACCCTCTGGAACACCGTAATCCTACTATAGAGCCACCTCAATGTCCACTTAGCGTGGAGCAAACCTTGCCAATTCATTGAATTTGGCCGTGTACTGGGGAAATATTATGTCCCCTAGTTGAAGTTCTAAGAACTTAATCTTCATCCTCCCTTGCATGCTCGTAGGGAAATAATTCTCGAAGAAAACCTTCTTGAATCGGTCCCATGCTACCGCATATGTTCTAGCCGCACCCTGGTGAGCCTCCCACCAAAAGTTAGATTATCCCCTCTCATCATGTAAGTCACAAAAGAAGTCTTGTGTGCCTCACCTATGCTCGTAATAACTAACGCCTTTTCTATTTCCTTTTACTCCTGTATGGGCCTCTATTGGGTCCGTCATTCCATTGAACTCCAGCGAACCTACGCTTTTAAACACTTTAAAGGTAGTCATTCTGGATACTCTAGATCCAACGGGTAATCTACCCCCTATTTAATATAATGCAGTCGTTAATAAATTAACGAACTCTTGCATAGGGTTTTTTAGACCCCCTTGATTATCATTGTGAGACCCCAAATTTTTTTGAATAAAGATTAAATTTTCTCGAAATATATTTTTGAATATTATGGTGTGGATTTGATATAATGTTATAATTGTGGGTAATATTTACAAATTTTGTAAAGTACGCAAGTTGTTATATAATATTCGATTGGTATGGGAATATTCGTTTTAACATGGAATATTCATACAACGACACAATCATTGGTGGACCCCCACAACAGAATTATTGTCGGATTGAGAAAACGACAAAAATACTTTATAAAAATAACGGCGGAAGTTTTACTGTTAACTGTTGAAACACCTGGTGTTAAAAGTACAGTAATACATGTGGTTGCATAGTAGAAAACGGTATTAATTATTGATGCTTACGTGAGAAGTCACTCAGTTATACTCAATTATTGCTATAGTAATTGTTGCATCATATCTCTCATATTATTGATTCGATTATTGTCACAGTATCATCAGCATTATATGATATATTATTAAGTCAATAATTAAGATGACAAAGTTATTCATATTATTAAATTACAATATTTACAATGTCTAGAAGTTCTGTCAAGGAGAGGTTTGTTCACCTAATTGCGTGCCAATAGGGAGAAATCCTTTTTAGAAAGCCCCATCTTTCCTGGGAACAACCTGGTTGATAAATATTGTGAGTTATAATATTAATAATGAATGTTGTTCAAAGTTGAATTTGGAGACGCTAACGTGATATTTGAGTCCGGAACAACGAAATTAGTAGAAATAGTTTATAAACACGAAATTTTTCGGGATTCACTATTTGGTCAAAAAGTCAACAGATGACTTTTTTGAGAAAAGTCAAACTTCGAAATTTCAAAATTTATATTTTTGATAAAAATAGTTTCATTATGTTGGAATTGTTTGTGTTAGTGAAAATCGACATTTATTCCGATGATAATTGATGTCTAGGGGTTATATTGATAATCAGGAAATTTATCGGATAAATGAGCAATTAATTGCTACTAATTCACATACTTATATAACTATTTGTTCACATATGTGTACTATTGAATCACATTATTTACTATTAGGGGAGTTGGTGAAAGATTGATAATACTTGCATGACTAAGTTAAAAATTGAGGTATAGATGGAGGTACTATACTATAATTCGTATTTTTTCACATGATTATACTATTGATTCACATGATTGAACTATTGATTCACATTATTTACTATTAGGGGAGTTGGTGCAAGATTGATAATACTTGCAGGACTAAATTATAAATGAAAGAAAATTTGGAGGTATTGTACTATAATTTTCGAGCCCCAAAACGTGCAATTATCGAAACTATATTTTCCTATAAATAGAAGCTCATTCTTCCTTCATTTCTCACTAATTCACAAAAGCTTTAGAGCGATTATTATAGAGAGAAATTATAGAGAGAAAGAAGAAGAGAAATCTGCTACCTCACTATTCCAGTATCCATTTTTTTTCAAGGTAGGGAATATTATTTGTTGTACTCGTAGAGAGTATTATTTCTTTCTTTCATCTTCAAGAAGAGTACTTCTGTTATTCCATTTTTTATTATTCTGTTGGAATAACCTGTATACGCGGGTTACCCTATACTTGGTGAAATTCTTTTGTTGTTACATTCTTTATCATTCTGTTGGAACATCCTGTCTGTGCGTTATACGCCGGACCTGGTTCCGTCATTATTATTTTGTTGGAATATCATGTCTGTGCGTTTTACGCCGGACCTGATTCCGTCTTTATTATTCTGTTGGAATATCTTGTCTGTGCGTTTTACGCCGTACCTGATTTCGTCTTTATTATTCTGTTGGAATATCATGTCTGTGCGTTTTATGCCGGATCTGATTCCGTTATTTATTATTCTGTTGGAATAACCTGCATGTGCGGTCTATCGCGTGCCTGGTGATTTCTTTTGTTATTTCATTCCTTATTATACTCAGTTGGTTAAAGTTTTGACTTCTATACTCCATGAAATTAGTGGAATATCCTTGATATTTGCGCTTCATCTAGTATCTTTTCGTGGAAATATTCTTCTGAGCATTCTTAAATTATACTCTACAAAGCAGTATCATGTTGATAATTTGGACGTTATTAGTTCCTGGATAAAATAATTCTTGAACTTGTTTTATTGAATTCTTATATCATTGTCATCATCCTCATGTTTATATTTTGTTGAAAGTCATATGTGGCCTATAGTTCATAGATGGACTTGGTATGATTATGACCATGGATTATTCGGTGTAATCATGACCATAATGTTACAAATGATGTAGTAAAAGTCCTCATTGGCCCGTAGTGCATTGATGGACAGTTGTTGGCATGATCATGACCATTAATGAATACACAAATATTCTTGGCCCGTAGTGCATAGATAATTGTGGTCGTGATACTAAAGAATATCCTTGGCCGTAGTGCAGGGGTGATTCGATGATGTGGATTATTTATTAAGCTGAGTCCCAGCGATAAAAGTGATGAAAAACCTTCTAAATCATAAAAGATAGTAGATTTTATTCTCTACTTGACTATTTTAATGGATTGCTTGTTCCACTGCAGTTAAACTTGATAGTTTTTATATTGTATCAGTTTAACACTGTTGAAGGCTAACGATAATATATTCTGCATTATCTTAGTCATAATATTTCTTACTGGGCTAGTTGAGCTCACCCTTTAATTTTATTGTTCTCTTCAGGAAATGAGAACGTAGCAGGGACTAGTCGGAGAACGGAGTGAAGGACCAGATGATATCATTAGTAGTCCTAACTATTCTATGAAATAGTGTAATAATAATTGTAATAAGGACTCCTTTTGAATTTGTATAATCTCTAGTATACGATATTTATATTCAAACTCACAGCTTATGTGTTGTCGTATTGTACACGACAGTTGTATTATTAAGTTGTATTTGAATTTTGTACCATGTAAGTGGCAACTCAAGATGGGTGGCGTATACCTAATTTTGGGGGCGTCACAATCATTATGTGATTCCGCTTCCGGATTACGTTGTCTTCGTCTTTGCTAAAATTTCATTATTAACTATTTACTTACTTCGTTTTAATTTGTCACATAACAACTCATACGTAACAAAGCATATTAAATGAAAACTTCATTATATTCATATGCTTCTTCATAGTTTGAAACTATATACAATTTGTTTTAATAGCCAAAAGCTATTATAGTTCTATCCCGCAATTGTACTTCACAAAAGTTGGGATTTACAAAAAAACTACCCTTTTATACAAAAGAGGGGTTTACGCCATTACACACATATTTATAACTCTATATTTCTAATAATGCATAACAGCGTCCTCGTATTTCTCATTCGCTACAGTATCCCGACTAATAGTATGTCGATTCTGTCCCGACTCTATGGAATAAGAAGCAACTTTTAGCTTGAAATCCTTATGAGCACTCATATGGATGTAAGACATCCGTGCTATCTTCCGATCCTTCTCCCCCAATTCCCTACGAAGCTCATCGACCTCCTTCTTAAAATCCCTAGCCTTATTTATCATGAGCACCTTCTCATCATGCTCTAACTCAAAATCTGCTTCTGCAGACTCCTTCGCTATATAAAGATCACTAATCTCTTCATTCTGTTTCTGCACCACTGTACTCAGTTGCACATTCTTGTCAAGCTCTGCCAGATACAATGATCTCATTCCATCTGGTGGTGATAACTTTAGTATAGGTACCACCGTATCAACAGATGTTACTTACAATCCTTCATCCACATCGCTCATCATATCCAGGTATGATGTCCAAGCTACATCTCCCTCGGATTAGTCTTCCTCAGAAAAATACTCCACTATCTCCTACTCCTCTAGAATCACTAATGGTACCTCCGCCACTGGCATGGGTACAGACTCCACTCTGTTCACAATTTCTTCACTCACCGCGTGTATATCTCTATACATCAAACTATCGATCGACATCCTACAATAACACATAACATGTTGATTAGTACATAACACACAATAATATAAGCACAAATCACATTTAATTTATTTAGGGTTACTTTCCATCTTTTAAATCTTTTGGTACTGAGTTTCCTCAATACCTTATTAACTCATTCGTCTTAAGTAAAGCTCAAGTTTACTTTCTTCGGACTTCTCTTCCTTAACGAGGTTATTAGCCTAAGGTTCTTCCCCCCTTAAGTTTTATAACCTAATATATTGATACCAACCTGTGACGCCCCCAAATTCGGGTCTCTTCCAACCCAACATATGGTGTTCCACGGTGCTAAAGTTCACACAAACATTCAATTAAAATGCCTCAAAAGAACGAATATGCCTTATATATTCCAAAACAATACTACCATTCCCCAGGTTCTTTATAACCGTTGCATTTGTTCTTGTCAGAATATCAAATATTATCATTACAAACCTATACTATTACATAGGTAATCTACAAGTTCGCTTTAGCCTTCCCATTATCCTTGTCGAATCCTTCGTTCCATTCTGTCTAAGATGTATTCATATGGTTTAAGCAAGAGTGAGCATAACAAGCTCAGCAAGTACAACAATTTTTTTTAAAAAAAACATGCTTGAAACATATTAATTTTATATCTTCAATAACTGGATAATAGTTACGAAGTACTATCAATAACTTAAAATAGCATTCATTTTCCTTCAAAACATTTTACCATAACAATATTCAGTAAAACACCAAATCTGGTCCAAGACCATGAGCGTTTTATAATTTCTTTGAAAAGGACAACCCGACACAAAGTTCGTAAGTCCGGCATAACTTACGATTACTTCTAGGTGATCAGTGTATAATACTCTATGTTGATAAACACTACATCTATTAAAAGTGTGTACGTTTAAGTTGTGGCAACCTCACGTGCCCATCGAATACTTGATAAAAAATACATTTTTATTCATATTCAGGCTTACCTTGAATCTGTACCAAACAATTGGCGTAGGATAGCGTTAGCAATTCTATATTAAAAGACTTGTATATAAATCAATCAATCTATCAAGATTAGTCTAGCCGAGTTAAAACTGGCATCGACTCTTTCTTTAAAACCATACATGCATCTCATAACTTGAATCATTTGAAAACCTGGCTAACACGAAGGTTAGAAAAGCGTTTAGAAAAACTTGCCATCAGCGTCTGCTACAGTATAATTACTTTTCCTTTTGAGTCTTTATGGTCTCTACAACACATAATCACATAACATACCACATTAGGTCATGAATGAACATACTTAGTTCCTAAACAATCTTACCCTTCTTCTCAATCTAATCATGTATTAGATTTGTTATTATTGGTTCCGGCTTACCGTCGTTCTTTTATATCGTTCTTACCAACTTCTTTCTCTTATATAACTTAATTGAAATTATTTCATTAATACAACTCGGTTCGAGTTAAACATCCTTCCTCGCGGCTTACTAATGTCCTTACGTTATTGTTCGAAACTCGATCGTCATTGGTTAAGTACATTTATTGCACACCATTCACGTTCACATTCAATTAGCTTACCTCATATCTTTAGCGTTATACTTAAGGTTTATAATATCCTTAATGAGGTTACATTACATTAAATAAGAAATTAATTCACCCTTCATACGCTTCTCCTTCACTTTACATTCAAAACTTTTCTTCTCTATCTACTTCCTAGTGCTGGTGCTACGGCGCCAGATTTTACTCTACACCTCGCGATGCGGCGTGGCCTTTTGGTTCCTAGAATTCGGTCACGGCACTGCGACGCCATGCCTAGTGTATTTAGCCGCGCTGCGGCGCCAATTAACAGGGACTGTGAGGGCCCCGAATCCGAGGTCCCGAATCACCGCGGATCCGGTTCGATCATTCTATCAATAACACTATTTTTGCGAAAGATATAAACATAAATTGTTTATACATTAAACTAACATACTTTTTTCCAAGGTCGAGTAACCTTAACTTAATACACAAATCATAAACTATCTAACATATAACATTATTATCATACTATACTATTACAAATTAGCTGCACAATTTATCCCAAGCTGAACTTGACATTATTCTTTTCCTATATCCAAACGCATTCACCTTATCTACAATGTTTTATCATGATATAGCAAGGGTGAGCATAACGATTGCCCAGCAAGTTTAAGTTCAATAATTTAACGATATATCATGATTGAAAGAGTCTGAATAATAAGCTGGTTATAATTCAAAAATATAATTGTGAACTAGCAGGAACAAAATTTTGACTGAATAAGTATTGAACATGAACAAATATATCTGAACCAACTAGTAATGAAGGTGATCAGCCTTTCAAACCTTACTTATACATGCAATATGTACAGAGTACAATTCATGGCAACTAACAATGATTAACCATAAGCTTATCCAAATAAAACAACTCTTAGTAGAGAGTAAAAACAAACTTGCCTGAACCGTTGATTACCGCTACGCCACTGTTGATTGCGCAAAAGAAAATCACTGAGCTCGCTCCACCCGCTGATCCTAAAGTAAGACAATATGATCCTAGCAAGAAGTGTGCTTATCATTCTGGAGCACTACTTTATTGACCGTAACTTCTGTATTTATTATCGCCTTCATTGCTGCTCCTCTAGTAGATATTGATGGTATTCGTGAACCTGTTTCTGGATCTCTACTTTATGAAAATAATATTATCTCAGGTGCCATTATTCTTACTTCTGCAGCTATAGGTTTGCACTTTTACCCAAAATGGGATGATGCCGAAAAGGGTTTTTATCCAAACATTAATTGGTCGTGTATTAGCAGATGATATATATCTGGGTCCACGATGTATTGCCACCAGAAATTAAGATATTGGTACCACTCAATCCCCAAGATCCACTTTCTTTTCCATCCTGATTTCTACCCTCTTTCCTTCCTTCCGCTCCACTAAAGAGCAAAGAACTTTCGCGCTGGGTTTCTATCGGTTAGTATTCTTCCCGAAAAGACTAGTTGAAAAGAAAAGGCTGTTCGCTCTCCCTAGTAGCTAAAAGAATAGACTTCCTTCCAGCCTTTCCTTACCTGTTCTTCTCCTCTGGTAAGCTAGCCCGCCTGTCAGCTATGCAACTACTCGCTTGTCAGCTAGCCTGTCAGCTCTAGTCTGATGATAACAAAAGGCATAAAGGTAGTGAGTAGGTGCAGCTGGAGGTCAGTTCTAGCTGGCTGGCGTGATGGCTAGCTATTACCTTACTTGTGTACTGGAAGCAGTTACGATTGAGGTTTCGAGTTCTATTGCAGTTTTTGGATCATATGAAATGCAGTTATGTGGAATTCATGTGAAAATCTAAATGTGAAAATAAAGAAATCAGATAATGAAATTGAATTCAATTAGCGAAGATTGGTCTACTGGTTTACGAGATTACTGTTTAGCAAATGAGCTGAGAACAATCAGTCTCACCTATGATCCTATGATATGCTTTATAAGACACCTCAATAAGGAAAATAAACCAACACCCAGAACTACCATTAATAGAAAAATGGAACCTCCCGCCGTGTATAAAATAAATTTTGTAGCCGAGTAAAGTCGTCTCTTTCCCCCCCCCCCCCCATATGGATAAAAGTAGATAAACCGGAATTAATTTGAATACATGCAAGTAGGACGAGAAGTGGTGTTTCCAGTGGCGGACGGGTGAGTAACGCGTAAGAACCTGCCCTTGGGAGGGGAACAACAGCTGGAAACGGCTACTAATACCCCGTAGGCTGAGGAGAAAAAGGAGGAATCCGCCCGAGGAGGGGCTCGCGTCTGATTAGCTAGTTCGTGAAGCAATAGCTTGATCCTTTCCATAGGTACTACTCCACGATACCAGATGTGAGTGAAAGAAGGGCTTTACTCTAGGTCTATCTGCTCCAGAGAAAAGAGATGTATGGTATACCTCACCCGGTCAATGATGAAAGAAATTATATAAAAATATAGTCAAAAATACCTTACCACTCTATGTAAATAAGGGTTATCGGTAAGACCATACAGAAGTAGCCAAACTAGAGTTCCATGGGTTGATCAGTCATTAGGGAAACCTTCTTCTGCCTTGAGGAATGGCACCGAAATTTCATCATATAAGAAAGAGTAGTAGCCGAACCAACTGATATAGCTACATCATCATCAAAAGAAGAGGCTTCCTATCGCTCTCAAGTGCTAGTATCAAATCAAAGGGCCTTCAACGGCGAATCGCGTGCAAAAATTGAATTGTTTCATTTTCAGCAAAAATATTGTGTTGGTCTTCCTAGCATCAATATCGATATCATCAATAAGAAAACCTTTAGGCTTGTTATCCAGGAACTTGTTCAGAATAATGGTACGGAACAATAGTATTATTGGGGTAGATACACAAATCACTTTAACTACAAGAAGCCGAGTGGGCGGATTGGTCCGAGTGGAGAGAAAAAAAAAAAGAATTGAACTTAAAATATTTTCTGGAGATATCCATTTTCCTGGAGAGACGGATAAGATATCCCGACATAGTGGCGTCTTGATACCACCAGGAACCGGAAAAACCTAAGGCCGTCGGGATGTCAAATTTGTGTCGGTTTCAGGTCAGACTGAAATAGTTTGACCCGATACTAAGTTTTATGTGCTGAATAGACTGATAGGGTTATGTGTTATGTGTATAGGTTATTCTATGTGTGTGAGTGTATATATATATATATATATATATATATATATATATATATATTATAGTATTATATTGTGATGATATTATTCTAATATTGGAGATTCTCCTTAGCTCCTTAGCTCTAGCTCTAGCTCTAGCTCTAAACTCGTAGCTCAGTAGCTCAGTAGCTCTAAGAAAGAAAGGTAGCTCTAGTCTATCGCTCTGTTCGCTCTACTCACTCTCTGAAGTCTCTCCCTCACTTACGAGAGTGAGAGACGATGCCATTATCTCAAGGGTCAAAGCGGAAGATAGCCCGCAAGGGTAGCAGACCTGGGGGGGACCCGGGGTAATCCCCTGGAGGGACATCCGGAGCACGTAGGAAAGAAGCGCAAGGATTGAGAGCCGGGGGCCCGGCTCGACCTCCTGGAGTCATTTTCGGAGTAGTGGAGGGATGAGCGCAAGGATTGAGAGCCAGGGGACCGGCTCGATCTCCTGGAGTCCATTCCGGAACTCCGCAGGGATGAGCGGAAGGATTGAACCCCCGGCGTAAGGGGGTGAACTCCAGGAGTCCATTCCAGAGGAATAACAGTGTGGTAAAAACCATGTGGTAATTGCGTCGTCTCTCACTCTCGTAAGTGAGGGAGAGACTTTAGAGAGTGAGTGGAGCGAACGGAGCGATAGACTAGAGCTACCTTTCTTTCTTAGAGCTACTGAGCTACAAGTTTGGAGCTAGAGCTAGAGCTAAGGAGCTAAGGAGCTAAGGAGCATCTCCAATATTAGAATAATATCATCACAATATAATACTATAATATATATATATATATATATATATATATATATATATATATATATATATATATACATAGAATAACCTAAATACATAACACATAACCCTATCAGTCTATTCAGCACATAAAACTTAGTATTGGGTCAAACTATTTCAGTCTGACCCGAAACCGACACAAATCTAACATCCCGACGGCCTTAGTCGGACTTTTATCGTGTCTAAGTTCAATTAAACTCTGACTTAACAGTTAACAATTATCTATGATAATTTTAATAACAGTCAAAATATTTTTCCAAGTCTCATAATAATTTTTAAATAATTATTATCATTTATCGAGTATTTTCAATCATTAAAATTATATTTAAATAAATTAAACACCACATAATTCTTTTATCATTAATATTTATTTATAATCAAATATTAATGAAAATTATCACATAATATTATAATATATTTATAATATATCAAAGTATTTTTAATACTTCAAAATCACCTTTATATAATTTTTAAACAATAAAATCCATTATTCGATAATTGCTATTAATATTAAAATATTAATATTTTCATGGCAAAATATCAAAAGTTATAGGTTATAATTTAAAATATTTTTATATCACTTAAATCATTTTTATATGATTTTTAAATCATTAATTCTATTTTTCCTTAATTTATTTAAAATATTTATTAAATAAACTAATTATCATTGATATTGATTAATTAATGAAATTCATCACAAAATATTAAAATTCATTAAAAATAACTTAAAATATTTTATTATACCATAATATTATTTTTTATGATTTTTCATGTATTAAAAATCATTTTTAAATGATTTATTTAATATTATAATTAAATAAATTAAATACCATTTATATTCCAAAAATATTAAATATTTATGAAATATACTCAAAATAATTAAAAACTATTTTTCATAATTTAATATAATTTTTTGGAATTTGTTTAGTATTTTTTTAATAATTAAAAACCATTTATTTCAATTTATTTAAATAAAATAATCATTTTCGTATATTAATAATTAATTTTCTAAATTATCTGTCGCTAAAGGTGTTATAGGCGACATATTCGTCGCTAATAGTGTTCTTCGCGTGTTCTTGAGCCTTGCCCAGAAAACAAGTCAGTAAGCAAGGGGTGGTTTGACCAACTTTTGATCCTAGTTCTAGTGATGTTCTGTGCCGGATAAAGTGTCTAGTTTATATTATAAGTGTTATACTACCATTATTAATAAATGTCATGGCCATCTAAAAACTTACCAGAGAGATCTAAGCCTCCAAACATTCTGACAACGTTGTTCTTCATTTCTGGGTTTTCCATAAAATGAAGAACATCCGAAGGTGCTAGATCTAGATCCTTATAACTTACGCTACCGGTTTGATTTAGGAGATTTAAAGCTTCACACTTGTAGTTGAGATGTCAAAGAACATCTCTAAACAATCATATTAGTCTAACATCACAACAAACCGAAGATTTCATCCGGTCAAACTACCAGTCAGGAACTCGGCATATGAAGATCTGGGTTACTCAAAATCTTCATCCGGCGTGATGGTCAGCGCAGGTTTGACCTTGCATTCCTTAGATTATGTTATGGTTCTGAGAGTTATAGAGGCATGAGTGGATAGCTTACATGTCAGTCTAAATATATATAACAACAAAATAGCCTAAATCATTACAATCAGCAAGATCCGAGGCCATCAAAATGCATGTCAGACTTTCAGGATTTCTGGGTTTGCCCAGATATCCAGAAGTCGTGCTTGGTCAACGAAGTTTGACCGCATATATCTTTCGATATACATATGATCTGGACTTGAATCAAGTTCCAGATCAAAGTCCTTACAACATACTACAAGTACAAACGCTTAAAACACATAAAACATAAACACGAAATGATCTAGAGGCCCAGACATTAGGATGTCAGACCTTATTTTTCAACTTTTCTAGATTTGACAAAATGCTAGATTCGAAGACCTAGATGTTATGGATCTGGGATTTAACAACTCAGATCACTAAAAGACACCTTATTACATAATTTTAACCAATCAATTACAACGTTTAACATCAAATTGAAATATTTCAAGTATTAGGGTTTTATACCTTTTGAATGTCCAAATCTTAATTTCTGACTTTTATGATCTGATATTATCAAGTGAAGGACTGATATGGTCTCATCTTATCTCACTCTCTCACTCTAAATTTCGAAGATGGTGGAGAGAGAATAACTTAGAGAAAATGAGAATTACACTACAAAAAATGTGGCTTCAGCAACAACCGATTTTCGTTGCTAAAGGTGCCAAATTTTGTTGCAAAAGAGTTTTGGCAACGACTTTATTGTTGTTGCGTCTTTCGTTGCGCAATGAGCGTTGCTAATTGTTCCGCAACGAACGTTTTTTTTTCGTTGTAAAAAGTAATAAATTTTACAACGAAATTTGGTTTTTGTACAGAGACATCGATCCTTTAGCAACAAAATGTATTGTTGCAGAATAACTAAAATTTCGTTACTAAAAACCCTATTTCGTTGCAAAAGCATGCTAATTGACAACGAAATGAACTCTCTTTTTTTCAACGACCATGCATTTTCGTTGCAATTGACACCATTTTGGAACGACATTTTTCGTTGCAGTAAATTATGAAAATTGTTGCCTAAGCTTGCTTTCGTTGCGGAATGTAAACTTTTTAGCAACGATTTTCGTTGCTGATTATATTATTTGGCAACGAGATTATGTTGAATCAGCAATAAAAATATTTGTTGCTAGTTATTTTTCAATAGCAACGAAAGTCGTTGATTAGCAACGACATTATATATTGTTGTTTCTTTATATGTGCAACGAAAGTTGATATGATTTGCAACGTTAAAAAATATTGCCTTTTATGTTAGTATTAGCAACAATATCCTCTATGTTGTTATTAGGATAATTTTTCGTTGCCAAATATTATATTTTTAATGTCATTAGCAACGAAAATTTGTTGCTAAATGTTTAAAAAATTGTTGCTATATTAAAACTTGTTCAATGCTTTGGCAACGAATTATATTATTGCCAAATCAAAATTTGACATTCTTTTTGTGTACCTGACTGGCTCAATGTCCCCATAGCAAATAATGACAAAAATACAAAAAACTAAAATATTATTAACTTAATAAAATCATCCACTACATAATCATTCATTATCTTTACAATTAACCATCTAAAGCTACCACAGTTCTTCAATCAAAGTATATATCTACATATATATAGAGAGAGAGAGTACACTTCATAATTTCGTCCCTTGTCTTCCGTAAACGTAGCACGAAAATTTGATACCCAATATTGTAAGGCAGTTCGTAGAAGCAGCCTTCCTGCACATATTTAAAAATAATAGCAAAGTCAGGAAAATGAAGCAAATAGGTCACCAGAGGCAAACTATTTAAATTTAGGTTGGGAAGTTCAAATAGAGACACAAATTTAATTGAGTAACTGACAAGCTAACCTTTCTTCACTTCACCAAGTCCTCTGGCCATAGCAAGGAGTTCCTCTCTGTTCTTTCCCATTACATGAGACATGTCCTACAAGCATATAGCATATTAGCGATTTATTCTAACAGATTCATATCTATTAAAAGAAAACTATTACATTATAACGTCATACCGGAAGAGGGAAGCACAGCGAGTTCATATATATAGTGTTGTAATGTGGTCGACACACAGAGATCTACTTTTTAAAATGAGATTTTTAAGACATTAAATGCAAGACAAATCAATTATAATATATAAGAGTAATCCATGTACTCACTCTAATCTGATAGTATGACTTTTAAGTCTGTTCAGAGTCAACAAATGACTCTTTAAGTCTATTCAGAGTCTCCATCCTGAAATGAACAGAAGAATAAATGATGATTATACATGAGAGAAAGATTGGTCTACTACGAAGAACCATCTTTATAGTCATGTGACAACAATAATGGCAGTAAAAATGAACATGGCTGATTATATATCAATTGGGTCTCAGCAGGTGGAGTACAATTGATAATGAGAGTACATAGATGGCAGTTATATATTTGATGTTGCTATTAGTGAGAAAGTTAGAAATTGAGGTGATTAGATTGTATGGAGTATATTAGGAGGTGGTGCACCTGTTTGTTTGGTTATGCCTATGATTCTAATGAAAATGAGATGGCATTAGTAATATCTGTGATGATCTATTTGTACTGGTCATGGTGATGTTAATGGTACTAATTTTATATTGTCTCCTAAATGATGGTGATGGATGCCAATGCAAAAACTCTGACACGCAAAATAATGTAAATTTAAAGTTGCATCACCAATCTTAAATTAAGATTCTCCCAAATGAATATATTGAGTATTGCTACAGATACATAAAATAACATACAAAATAATGTGTCAAAATATGATTAGTTGATGATTTATAATAAATAGATGGTTCCAATGATTATAACCTACCACAACCATACACATCATTTTGTATCCAATTTTAATATCAATTCTTTATTCATCAAAGCACTATTGTAATATATTAAATATTCATTTATCAATTTTTTTATTAAAATATAAATACCAAAGTATGTTTGTGGCCTAACAGCAAGGTTGGAAATGATTAAGATGTGTAGTATTTCAGTTCTACTCAGGTAGCTAGTGAAAGAAAATCTAACTTGATGTGTCAATTTCCTTACCATGGTCTTCTTCATTTATATGTCGCCTTAACCTTCTTAGCCATATTTCACAATCCATAGGATAAGGGGTCCCACAGAGACTGTCAACATAATCAGCAAATGTTTTCACTACAGCAGAGATGTCCACAAGCTTTTTATGTCATACTACATGCAACAAGAAGTACAATTATTCGTCATTAATCAAGATAGTAATGTGGCAGGATGGTTTGAATTCAATATTGAAAACTATAAGCCTATATCCACAATCAGTACAAATCTAATCATCTTTAACTTGCACTAAAATGTAAAAACCATCTGTCAGGCACAAATTAAGTATCAGTCTTATGCCTGTCTGCACATCCACCCTCGCTTGCAACCCATAATCCCCTGTGATCTTTCCATAAGCTCTCAACAATATAATCCACCATAACCCTGTCAAAGTAGCCAATAGTTATCTTTCAGTGAATGCTCAGTGCATAATTTCACAGTTATTGAAAAAAAATGCTTACTGACAACAAAAGTAAAAATTGGACTTGTAAAAATTTTGACACCTTTTTGACTCCAAATTGGATTGGGTTTTTCCAAAACTAAAAATTGGACTTTTAACCTATAAATACATGATGTAAGGCATAAAATAAAGGGAGATTACATAGATTAGACTAGATTAAACACTCCTTTAGATTAGAACATAACCCTAGTTCTTATTAGTTTTGGAGATTGAAGCAACTTGGAGACCATTGAATATCAAGAGCAAGAGCAAGAGGGGAGCATCAGATTTACTGACAACAGATTATATTCTCTTCTCTTCTCATACTTTTATCTTTTAATATCTATTCAGTTGTGGATTCTTAGTTTTAATTCATTAATTATGAACTAACTCTTTTATTAAGATTTCAATTGAACTTTTTATGATTATGAATTGATTAATTGATTTATTCTAATTATTTATGTTGAAGTGAATTGTTCATCTTGCTTTGTGCTTATTGATTAATTATCTGATCAGTAATTACCGTGTTACTCTAGAAGGAATTGAGAAAGGAATTCTAGGGTTAGAACTGGGCATGGTGACATGTGACTTAGTTATTTGCACAGTGAATAATTAGGTTTGTGAATAGAATGAGAATATCTATTTGTCGCATGTAACACATAAAGATTTGGGATTGTAACGGGTTTAATTCAATTGTTTTGCATAGAGATATAGCAAAATTAATCTGGGTTAAATAGAAGGCAATTGATCACTCGAGAGAGGACTTTTGGCATTTGAGAATTCCTGTTAACAATTCAGTAGCCATAATAATTGGGATAATTGGATAATTGGTTTATAGTTCATAATTTGGGATATTGGAGTCTTAGCCTTTATTTATTTGAATTCATTTATAAAGTAACCTAGTTTTAATTGATTAATTTAGTTTTATTAATTAGAAAAATCACACTTTGCAATTGTTTAAATAAAATTGATTTGGTTAAGAGTTAGTACTTGATGATTTTTATTAAATAATGCATCGTGGGAACGATACTCTACTTTCACTTTATTACTTGTTGACCGTGTATACTTGCAAGTATTCATTGATTGCGAAATCGATCAACAAGTTTTTGGCGCCGTTGCCGGGGAATTAATTTAATAATTATTTTTCAATATTAATTTCAATCAAATTAGTCATAATTTAAACATTTTTATTTTTATTTTTTTTTTTTATTTTTAATTCTCTTCCTATATTTCTCTCTTTTTAGGAACTATGGATGACTTTGCGTATCAATGGCCATACACGAACATGACTCAACCAAGGGAAGCGGAGATTGACAGACTTGAGAAACTTTCTGCATTGTCAGCACAGATGGATACACTTTCGAAGATGGTCAACGCTTTTGTAGCTCAACGTCGTCAAAGTGTGGCGGTTACTTGTTATTATTGTGCTGGAAATCATATGAGCCATCAATGCGCCATCAGTTTCGAGCCGGTACAATATAGGGGCGATTATCCCAACAGTTATGTCTATCCCAACAACTTTCATCAGAATTGGGGGTATCACTCGAATTTTTCATGGAGTAACAATCAAGATCAATTTTATGCTCCAAGTCCAACATACGGATTTTTCGTGTCCACCTCCACTACAACAGGAAGAACATTCAAATTGGAGGGAAGCCTTGGAAAAATTTATTTCATCTTTTGAAAAAGAGTACGAGGAACAAGAAAAAAGATTTAATCAAATAGAGCTGAATATACAAAGCCAAGGTGAGTCAATAAAGAATCTGGAAAATCAATTGGGGCAGATAGCACATGCGTTGAACAACCGTCCTCAAAACACTTGGCTCTATGACATAGATAACGAGACTAATGATGAGCCCGATGGTGAGCCCTAGCCAAATCTACAACTGGATGAGCCACGAGATGAAAAAGAGGAGACAAGTGAGGATAATGACAACAAGGCCGGTGAAGAACTAATTGTGAGAACCAATGATGATGAGTCAATGTTATTTATGCCTCAAGTGCCTTCTCCTCCAAAGTTCAAGAGTCCGGTTACATTTGCAAAACCTTGTCCGTTAGGTAGTCATGTCGTCGGCAATACTCCTTGTGACGTAAAAGCGAGTACAACTTTGAAGCCATGGTTCAATGAGTTGGAGAAGATAGAAGAAGAGATTGTTGTGTCTGACAAGCCTCAATGCCAGAATCTATTCGCAGACACAATAGAAAAAACACCTAGATGTTGGACGTTCTTGAATGTGATCTTATCTAAATAAAGCATGCTAGGTGACTTTAATACAATGGCTATAGTAAATAGGAACCTACCAAAAGCTATATTATTTCCGATGGATGTAGGGTTCCTCAACTTTTGAAGAGGAATTGCATAGCATTGACCAGACAAAGTCAGGCTGAGACTATAAAACAAGCGCTTATTGGGAGGCAACCCAAGTTTAATTTTTATTTTTAGTTTTTATTAAGTTTTATATTAGTAGTTTTTAATTTGCATTTATTTAGGATTTAATAAAATTGCTTCTATCATGGTTTTACAGGTTATTCAAGTCAAATTCAAGTGTGGTGCCCAATTTGTTCCATGTGCTTAGCCTATTCTCCAAACTTAGCGGGCAAGGAGGAAGATTGCTATATTTTCAGGGAAGTCCTCTACTTTAATTTTTTTCTATTTCTGTCATTGAGGACAATGTCTAGTTTAAGTTTGGGGGAATTTTAGTGTCGTATTGCATATATTTAGTTATTTACATTGTAGTTCGTTATGTTTTCGGGTTATTTACATTTAGTTTTTCCATTCAGTTTTTTGTTTTAAAAAAAAATTAAAAAATCGCAAAAATAGTAGTTAGTTTACTATGTTTGTTGCGGTTAGTTTATATTTGCATGATTCCAACTATTAGATAGTAAAAGTCTATTTTGGCCAATGATGAGACTGGAGTTAAGTAGATAAGTATAGTATTGAATATTCAGGCTTTGATGTGATTTCTTGTTATGAATTGAATCTTTTCCTGTTTGAAACTGGTATAATTAAGGTTAGCACGTTAATAACAGCTATGTTGACTAATTAAGTTTAAATTGATACATAATGGATTTCTTAAGGATAATACTAGTGTGAAGGAATGAAAGACATGAATAGGCGGAGATGGCTAATTTTTGATAAAAACTTAAGTTTGGGGGAAAATTTGGGATACATAAGCTTCGCTAAAAAAGAGAAAAAGAAAAAAAATTTACCGTGGCTAGTTTTGTTTTGAGGCCTTTGTTACTTGAGTTAGTACGCCCGAAGAGGTATCTTAAAACCTAGCGCCCTAAGGTCTTATATGGTCTGGGAGTCGTTGGTCGAAAGCTCGCTAAGGGGTGACACTGTTAGCCTAATGGAATGAGACATTGCACAGTCATGGTTAAAAAAACAATAAAACGGGAAAAGAGCAAAAAGCCCCCTATAAGAACCCGAAAATTTTTAAATAAAAAGGATTTTCCTTTATTTGTTTTTTGAAATAGTAAGGGTGAATTTGATGAATGTGGTTAGTTATGGATAAAATGCGCAAATATTTTAAATAAGCAGGTGGTTATAAAATATTCATTGTTGTCGGGGAATATTCGTTTGGTCGTGGAATATTCTTGCTGTCGGGGAATACTCGTACGATGGTGCAGTCTTTTGTGGGCCCAATAACGGAAATCGATTGGATGAAGAAAACGACAAATATAAGTTGTTTATAAATAACGGCGTAGTTGTTACCGTTAATACTGTTGGAATACCCGGTGGTTAAAACACAGTAATTCGCGTTGTTGCACAGTAGCACACGGTATTGCACCAATTATTGATTCTTACGTAAGAAGACACTACTCAATAATTGTTACAGTAATTACTGTACAGTATTTTATGTTATTGATTCAATAATTGTTGCATTGATATTTTATATTACTGTTGTTTCAATAATTGTCACTACACAGTATTTTTCATTATCGAAGTAATAATTCATATTATCTGAATAATATTATTAGATAACATTATTGGCAATGTCTAGAAAGTTATGTCTAAGGAGAGGTTTGGTCACCTAATTGCGCGCCAGTAAGGAGAAATCTTTATTGGAAAGCCCCTCTATCCTGGGAACGGTCTGGTTGTCAGTATTGTGATTCTGTAATATTATTTGTGAATAATTAATTATTGATTTATATGATAAGAACAATACTGATTTTATGTGGATATAGATGGAGAAAATTTTTAATGTCACAATTATTGAACATTAATATTTTATCTTTTTCTGATAAAATAATTCATTTAAATATATTATTATATTTTTAATAATATAATAATGGTGATATTTTTAAAATGAATGTGAGATGTGAGTTTATGAGGAGAAAGAGTATTTTTGTTGTAATAAATATTAAAAACAGATTTTGTGTGTCGGTATACCTATTTCTTGACTGAAAATTTGATTATAGCCTGTTAAATCGCCCATTTATGGATTTCGGTCAATTTCTGTTTGGAATTTGGAAAAACTTCCTTCTGCAAAGTTGTAGATAATGGAATTTCCTATAAAAACGCGTAAAATTCGAATTTTTTGGTAAAAGTTCTATTTATTATGAATTATTGAAGTTCCGAAGCTTCTAAATAATTGATTTTTAGAAGTTTAAAATATTTTTATTTACAAAAACGTTTTTTTCATTTGGTTCCCTCATTTAGCATGTGTTGATGGCTGAGATTAGATTGTCTAGATGGGCGTAGAGAATTTATTAAATATATTAATATTATATTAAATTTTCTGCTTTGGTGTTCTAAGCAATTTCCTATAAATAGGGTGCTTAGGTTAGAATTGAAAATCACACCAGAAACTGAAGTTTTCTCTCGCTATATTATCGAGCGTATTCTTATGAGTATTTTGAGTATACTTTGAGTATTGCTATACGGTGCAAATTCAAATCATAGCCTATATCCGGTGTTTCAACTAGAAGTACTGTCTTTCGAGGTAAGGGATGTTATTTTCTTTTCAAATGATATTATTTCTTCAATATCATTATGCTGAAATATTGGTTGAAACTTTTTATCAAATTTGGAAATTTTTCATGTCGGGGTTACTATTCATGAGTAACTATTCATGAGTTACTATTCACGAGTTACTATTCATGAGTTACTATTCACGAGTTACTACTCATGAGTACTATTCACGAAGCATGATGATGTTTTTTGTGAAATTTCTATCTTTTGGTGTCAGAGTTACTATTCACGTATACGGCACTATTCATCAAAAAATGAAATTTTTTCTTTTTGTCAAAAATATCTATTCTGGATACTAGCTTTGATTGTATCCATGTTTTGATCATTCTTGAATTTTACTTCAGTATGATTATTTATGAAGTATTTTTAAACTCAGATTGTTTAAAGTACGAATCCTTAACACTTGTTATTTTGTTTCACTGGATTCGTTTCCTTTAAAATATTTTTCATCATCCTCAGTCCTAAATGATGATATTACTGAATATCTTTGGCCTGTAGTGCAAAGATGAATGATTTCTTGATGAATGATTTCTTGATGAATGTCTTTGGCCCGTAGTGCAAAGAAGAACAGATGTTTAGATGAACATGACCAACTGATGAATATCTTTGGCCTGTAGTGCAAAGATGAATATTTGATTCCAGATATATATTGATTGATGTTACAGGGATAAAATATCGACGATGAACTTTTAAATTCATATATAGAAGATAGTAGTTTGCATTCTCTACTTAACTCTTCGAATGAATTGTTGTTTCCGCTGCAGTTGTTGATTTAAAACTGGTTGTCTATTGTATTCTATTAGATTTTTTCCTTGTTGAAGACTAACGATAATTTGTTGTATATTATCTTAGTCATAATATTCTTTACTGGGCTAGTTGAGCTCACACTTTTTCCTTTTTGTTCTATTTTTCTTCTCAGGAGGCGAGAATGTAGCGAGTACTAGTCGGGGTATGTAATTAAGGTTCTAGAGAGAGTTGTTTAGTAGTCCTCACCATTTTTTGTAAAATAATGTATCAATAATTATGATGGGGATTTATTTGCATGTGGATATTGTCTAGACGGCAATAGTTTATATGTTGTAATTTTAAAGTTGTAGTTATTTTTGTATCATGTATTTGGCGACTCAGAATGGGTTGGATGGAATGGACCTATTTTGGGGGTGTCACACCCCCGTAAAGAAAAGTAAAGCAAAAGTATCCCGGATTGGACTCTTGAACTTGGTGAATGTTTGACTTTAGTTGGATCTAGCTTGTTCTTGAATTTTGTGAGTTTTCACTGTATGATGCCTTTAAAGAGACCTATTGTGTGTTAAATTTGATTTTATATCAGTTAACATTGTTGTGGAGCACACGCGCACTATATCAGTGATAACAGTCTAAGATTTGATGATTGATTGGAAAATTACTGATTTGTTTTAATATGATGTATTATCATGTTTACTTGATTTCTCTAAGGCCGGTTGAATAGACTTGTTTCTGTCATTACTGTTGGAGTCGTAGGCATATAGATTAGTTTCATTACATTGCATTGCATAACATTTTTTTATTTTTGCTTGAGGACAAGCAAAGGTTTAAGTTTGCGGGTATTTGATGAGTCGGTTTTATACACATGAATTGGATACATTCGGGCTTAATTTATTGTTGTTCTCAAGTCTTTTAGGATGTTTTTATTTGTTTGTGTCTATTCAAGCATGTTTTATATTGTTTTGTAGGATTTGGGATAAAAGTTACTTGGATCGACGTTTGGGGTGGCTAGATTCGCGTTTTCGACTTGCAATTTACACAGCAGCCACTTCAGAGACAATTTGACTATATCTCCGGACATTATTTCGAAAAACTCAAAGAATAAAATTTGTAGATCTACTTCTCTTTCTGGAACATCTTGAATCATCGAAATCGGAGTTTGGACAAAGAAGTTATGGCCATTTTCCCAAAGGACGTCGGAGCAGAAAATATCATAACTTGTAACAGCGCCGGGGCGCTAATTTTAAGCCTATTTGCAGCGTCGGGGCACTATAAGGTAGATTCTCAGTGTCGTGAATAGTGCTGGAGCACTGGGGAAGAGGCTTGGTGCGACCTGGATGCGTTTTGGGCGAATTTTGACACCTTTTTAACTCCAAATTGGATTAAGTTTGTTCCAAAACTAAAAATTGGACTTGTAACCTATAAATACATGATGTAAGGCATAAAATAAAGGGAGATTACATTGATTAGACTAGATTAAACACTCCTTTAGATTAGAACATAACCCTAGTTCTTATTAGTTTTAGAGATTGAAGCAACTTGGAGACCATTGAAGATCAAGAGCAAGAGCAAGAGGGGAGCATCAGATTTGCTGATAACAGATTATATTCTCTTCTCTTCTCATACTTTTATCTTTTAATGTCTATTCAGTTGTGGATTCTTGGTTTTAATTCATTAATTATGAACTAACTCTTTCATTAAGATTTCAATTGAACTTTTTATGATTATAAATTGATTATTTGATTTATTCTAATTATTTATGTTGAAGTGAATTTTTCATCTTGCTTTGTGCTTATTGATTAAATATCTGATCAGTAATTACCGTGTTACTCTAGAAGGAATTGAGAAAGGAATTCTAGGGTTAGAACTGGGCATGGTGACATGTGACTTAGTTATTTGCACAGTGAATAATTAGGTTTGTGAATAGAATGAGAATACCTATTTGCCACATGTAACACATAAGGAATTAGGATTGTAACGAGTTTAATTCAATTGTTTTGCAAAGAGATATAGCAAAATTAATCTGGGTTAAATAGAAGGCAATTGATCACTCGAGGGAGGACTTTTGGCATTTGAGAATTCCTGTTAACAATTCAGTAGCCATAATAATTGGGATAATTGGGATAATTGGTTTATAGTTCATAATTGGGGATATTGGAGTCTTAGCCTTTATTTATTTGAATTCATTTATAAAGTAACCTAGTTTTAATTGATTAATTTAGTTTTATTAATTAGAAAAATCACACTTTGCAATTTTTTAAATAAAATTGATTTGGTTAAGAGTTAGTACTTGGTGATTTTTATTAAATAATTCCTCGTGGGAACGATACTCTACTTTCACTTTATTACTTGTTGACCGTGTATACTTGCACGTATTCATTGATTACGAAATCGATCAACAAGTTTTTGGCGCCGTTGCCGGGGAATTAATTTATTAATTATTTTTCAATATTAATTTCAATCAAATTAGTCTTAATTTAAACATTTTTATTTTTATTGTTTTTTTTGTTTTTAATTCTCTTCCTATATTTCTCTCTTTTTAGGAACCATGGATGACTTTGCGTATCAATGGCCATACACGAACATGACTCAACCAAGGGAAGCGGAGATTGACAGACTTGAGAAACTTTCTGCATTGTCAGCACAGATGGATACACTTTCGAAGATGGTCAATGCTTTTGTAGCTCAACGTCGTCAAAGTGTGGCGGTTACTTGTGATTATTGTGCTGGAAATTATATGAGCCATCAATGCGCCATCAGTTTTGAGCCGGTACAGTATAGGGGCGATTATCCCAACAGTTATGTCTATCCCAACAACTTTCTTCAGAATTGGGGGTATCACTCGAATTTTTCATGGAGTAACAATCAAGATCAATTTTATTCTCCAAGTCCAACATACCCACCAGATTTTTCGTGTCCACCTCCACTACAACAGGAAGAACATTCAAATTGGGAGGAAGCCTTGTTCAAATTTATTACAGCTTTTGAAAAAGAGTACGATGAACAAGAAAAAAGATTTAATCAAATAGAGCTGAATATACAAAGCCAAGGTAAGTCAATAAAGAATCTGGAAAATCAATTAGGGCAGATAGCACATGCGTTGAACAACCGTCCTCAAAACACTTGGCTCTATGACATGGATAACGAGACTGATGATGAGCCCGATGGTGAGCCTGAGCCAAATCTAAAACTGGATGAGCCACGAGGTGAAAAAGAGGAGACATGTGAGGATAATGACAACAAGGTCGGTGAAGAACTAATTGTGAGAACCAATGATGATGAGCCAATGTTATTTATGCCTCAAGTGTCTTCTCCTCCACAGTTCAAGAATCCGGTTATATTTGCAAAACCTTGTCCGCTAGGTAGTCATGTCGTCGGCAATACTCCTTGTGACGTAAAAGCGAGTACAACTTCGAAGCCATGGTTCAATGAGTTGGAGAAGATAGAAGAAGAGATTGTTGTGTCTGACAAGCCTCAATGCCAGAATCTATTCGCAGACAAAATGGAAAAAACACCTAGATGTTGGACGTTCTTGAATGTGATCTTATCTAAATAAAGCATGCTAAGTGACTTTAATACAATGGCTATCGTAAATGGGAACCTACCAAAAGCTATATTATTTCCGATGGATGGAGGGTTCCTCAACTTTCGAAGAGGAATTGGATAGCATTGACCAGACAAAGTCAGGCTGAGACTATAAAACAAGCGCTTATTGGGAGGCAACCCAAGTTTAATTTTTATTTTTAGTTTTTATTAAGTTTTATATTAGTAGTTTTGAATTTACATTTATTTAGGATTTAATAAAATTGCTTCTATCATGGTTTTATAGGTTATTCAAGTCAAATTCAAGTGTGGTGCCCAATTTGTTCCATGTGCTTAGCCTATTCTCCAAACTTAGCGGGCAAGGAGGAAGATTGCTATATTTTCAGGGAAGTCCTCTACTTTAATTTTTTCTATTTCAGTCATTGAGGACAATGTCTAGTTTAAGTTTGGGGGCATTTTAGTGTCGTATTGCATATAGTTAGTTATTTACATTGTAGTTCGTTATGTTTTCGGGTTATTTACATTTAGTTTTTGCATTCAGTTTTTTGTTTTAAAAAAAAATTAAAAAAATCGCAAAAATAGTAGTTAGTTTACTATGTTTGTTGCGGTTAGTTTATATTTGCATGATTCCAACTGTTAGATAGTAAAAGTCTATTTTGGCCAATTATGAGACTGGAGTTAAGTAGATAAGTATAGTATTGAATATTCATGCTTTTATGTGATTTCTTGTTATGAATTGAATCTTTTCCTGTTTGAAACTGGTATAATTAAGGTTAGCACGTTAATAACAGCTATGTTGACTGATTAAGTTTAAATTGATACATAATGGATTTCTTAAGGATAATACTAGTGTGAAGGAATAAAAGACGTGAATAGGAGGAGATGGCTAAATTTTGATAAAAACTTAAGTTTGGGGGGAAATTTGGGATATATAAGCTTCGCTAAAAAAAGAGAAAAAAAAAAGAGAAAAAGAAAAAAAAATTACCGTGGCTAGTTTTGTTTTGGGGCCTTTGTTACTTGAGTAAGTACGCCCGAAGGGGTATCTTAAAACCTAGCGCCCTAAGGTCTTATATGGTCTGGGAGTCGTTGGTCGAAAGCTCGCTAAGGGGTGACACTGTTAGCCTAATGGAATGAGACATTGCACAGTCATGGTTAAAAAAACAGTAAAACGGGAAAAGTGCAAAAAGCCCCCGTAATGAAAAGTAAAGCATAAATATCCCGGATTGGACTCTTGAACTTGGTGAATGTTTGACTTTAGTTGGATCTAGCTTGTTCGTGAATTTTGTGAGTTTTCCCTGTATGATGCCTTTAAAGAGACCTATTGTGTGTTAAATTTGATTTTATATCAGTTAACATTGTTGTGGAGCACACATGCACTATATCAGTGATAACAGTCTAAGATTTGATGATTGATTAGGAAATTACTGATTTGTTTTAATATGATGTATTATCATGTTTACTTGATTTCTCTAAGGTCGGTTGAATAGACTTGTTTCTGTCATTACTGTTGGAGTCGTAGGCATATAGATTAGTTTCATTACATTGCATTGCATAACATTTTTGTATTTTTGCTTGAGGACAAGCAAAGGTTTAAGTTTGCGGGTATTTGATGAGTCGGTTTTATACACATGAATTGGATACATTCGGGCTTAATTTATTGTTGTTCTCAAGTCTTTTAGGATGTTTTTATTTGTTTGTGTCTATTCAAGCATGTTTTATATTGTTTTGTAGGATTTGGGACAAAAGTTACTTGGATCGACGTTTGGGGTGGCTAGATTCGCGTTTTCGGCTTTCAATTTACACAGCAGCCACTTCAGAGACAATTTGACTATATCTCCGGACATTATTTCGAAAAACTCAAAGAATAAAATTTGTAGATCTACTTCTCTTTCTGGAACATCTTGAATCATCGAAATCGAAGTTTGGACAAAGAAGTTATGGCCATTTTCCCAAAGGACGTCGGAGCAGAAAATGTCAGAACTTGTAACAGCGCCGGGGCGCTAATTTTAAGCCTATTTGCAGCGTCGGGGCACTATAAGGTAGATTCTCAGTGTCGTGAATAGTGCTGGAGCACTGGGGAAGAGGCTTGGTGTGACCTGGATGCGTTTTAGGCGAATTTTGACACCTTTTTGACTCCAAATTGGATTAAGTTTGTTCCAAAACTAAAAATTGGACTTGTAACCTATAAATACATGATGTAAGGCATAAAATAAAGAGAGATTACATTGATTAGACTAGATTAAACACTCCTTTAGATTAGAACATAACCCTAGTTCTTATTAGTTTTAGAGATTGAAGCAACTTGGAGCCCATTGAAGATCAAGAGCAAGAGCAAGAGGGGAGCATCAGATTTGCTGACAACAGATTATATTCTCTTCTCATACTTTTATCTTTTAATGTCTATTCAGTTGTGGATTCTGGGTTTTAATTCATTAATTATGAACTAACTCTTTCATTAAGATTTTAATTGAACTTTTTATGATTATGAATTGATTATTTGATTTATTCTAATTATTTATGTTGAAGTGAATTGTTCATCTTGCTTTGTGCTTATTGATTAATTATCTGATCAGTAATTACCATGTTACTCTAGAAGGAATTGAGAAAGGAATTCTAGGGTTAGAACTGGGCATGGTGACATGTGACTTAGTTATTTGCATAGTGAATAATTAGGTTTGTGAATAGAATGAGAATATCTATTTGCCGCATGTAACACATAAGGAATTGGGATTGTAACGAGTTTAATTACATTGTTTTGCATAGAGATATAGCAAAATTAATCTGGGTTAAATAGAAGGCAATTGATCACTCGAGAGAGGACTTTTGGCATTTGAGAATTCCTGTTAACAATTCAGTAACCATAATAATTGGGATAATTGGATAATTGGTTTATAGTTCATAATTTGGGATATTGGAGTCTTAGCCTTTATTTATTTGAATTCATTTATAAAGTAACCTAGTTTTAATTGATTAATTTAGTTTTATTAATTAGAAAAATCACACTTTTCAATTGTTTAAATAAAATTGATTTGGTTAAGAGTTAGTACTTGGTGATTTTTATTAAATAATTCCTCATGGGAACGATACTCTACTTTCACTTTATTACTTGTTGACCGTGTATACTTGCACGTATTCATTGATTGCGAAATCGATCAACAAGTTTTTGGCGCCGTTGCCGAGGAATTAATTTAATAATTATTTTTCAATATTAATTTCAATCAAATTAGTCTTAATTTAAATATTTTTTTTTATTTTTTTTATTTTTAATTCTCTTTCTATATTTCTCCCTTTTTAGGAACCATGGATGACTTTGCGTATCAATGGCCATACACGAACATGACTCAACCAAGGGAAGCGGAGATTGAAAAACTTGAGAAACTTTCTGCATTGTCAGCACAGATGGATACACTTTCGAAGATGTTCAACGCTTTTGTAGCTCAACGTCGTCAAAGTGTGGCGGTTACTTGTGATTATTGTGCTGGAAATCATATGAGCCATCAAAGCACCATCAGTTTCGAGCCGGTACAGTATAGGGGCGATTATCCCAACAGTTATGTCTATCCCAACAACTTTCATCAGAATTGGGGGTATCACTCGAATTTTTCATGGAGTAACAATCAAGATCAATTTTATGCTCCAAGTCCAACATACCCACCGAATTTTTCGTGTCCACATCCACTACAACAGGAAGAACATTCAAATTGGGAGGAAGCCTTGGAAAAATTTATTACAGCTTTTGAAAAAGAGTACGAGGAACAAGAAAAAAGATTTAATCAAATAGAGCTGAATATACAAAGCCAAGGTGAGTCAATAAAGAATCTGGAAAATCAATTGGGGCAGATAGCACATGCGTTGAACAACCGTCCTCAAAACACTTTGCTCTATGACATGGATAACGAGACTGATGATGAGCCCGATGGTGAGCCCGAGCCAAATCTACAACTGGATGAGCCACGAGATGAAAAAGAGGAGACAAGTGAGGATAATGACAACAAGGCCGGTGAAGAACTAATTGTGAGAACCAATGATGATGAGCCAATGTTATTTATGCCTAAAGTGCCTTCTCCTCCACAGTTCAAGAGTCCGGTTAGATTTGCAAAACCTTGTCCGCTAGGTAGTCATGTCGTCGGCAATACTCCTTGTGATGAAAAAGCGAGTACAACTTCGAAGCCATAGTTCAATGAGTTGGTGAAGATAGAAGAAGAGATTGTTGTGTCTGACAAGACTCAATGACAGAATCTATTCACAGACACAATGGAAAAAACACCTAGATGTTGGATGTTCTTGAATGTGATCTTATCTAAAGAAAGCATGCTAGGTGACTTTAATACAATGGCTATCGTAAATGGGAACCTACCAAAAGTTATATTATTTTCGATGGATGTAGGGTTCCTCAACTTTCGAAGAGGAATTGGATAGCATTGACCAGACAAAGTCAGGCTGATACTATAAAACAAGCGCTTAATAAGAGGCAACCCAAGTTTAATTTTTATTTTTAGTTTTTATTAAGTTTTATATTAGTTTTGAATTTACATTTATTTAGGATTTAATAAAATTACTTTTATCATGGTTTTACAGGTTATTCAAGTCAAATTCAAGTGTGGTGCCCAATTTGTTCCATGTGCTTAGCCTATTCTCCAAACTTAGCGGGCAAGGAGGAAGATTGCTATATTTTCAGGGAAGTCCTCTACTTTAATTTTTTCTATTTCAGTCATTGAGGACAATGTCTAGTTTAAGTTTGGGGGCATTTTAGTGTCGTATTGCATATAGTTAGTTATTTAAATTGTAGTTCGTTATGTTTTCGGGTTATTTACATTTAGTTTTTGCATTCAGTTTTTTGTTTTAAAAAAAATTTAAAAAATTGCAAAAATAGTAGTTAGTTTACTATGTTTGTTGCGGTTAGTTTATATTTGCATGATTCCAACTGTTAGATAGTAAAAGTCTATTTTGGCCAATTATGAGACTGGAGTTAAGTAGATAAGTATAGTATTGAATATTCATGCTTTGATGTCATTTCTTGTTATGAATTGAATCTTTTCCTCTTTGAAACTGGTATAATTAAGGTTAGCACGTTAATAACATATATGTTGACTGATTAAGTTTAAATTGATACATAATGGATTTCTTAAGGATAATACTAGTGTGAAGGAATGAAAGACGTGAATAGGCGGAGATGGCTAAATTTTGATAAAAACTTAAGTTTGGGGGGAAAATTTGGGATATATAAGCTTCGCTAAAAAAAGGGAAAAAGAAAAAAAATTTACCATGGCTAGTTTTGTTTTGGGGCCTTTGTTACTTAAGTAAGTACGCCCGAAGGGGTATCTTAAAACCTAGCGCCCTAAGGTCTTATATGGTCTGGGAGTCATTGGTCGAAAGCTCGCTAAGGGGTGACACTGTTAGCCTAATGGAATGAGACATTGCACAGTCATGGTTAAAAAAAACAATAAAACGGGAAAAGAGCAAAAAGCCCCCGTAATGAAAAGTAAAGCATAAGTATCCCGAATTGGACTCTTGAACTTGGTGAATGTTTGACTTTAGTTGGATCTAGCTTGTTCGTGAATTTTGTGAGTTTTCACTATATGATGCCTTTAAAGAGACCTATTGTGTGCCAAATTTGATTTTATATCAGTTAACATTGTTATGGAGCACACACGCACTATATCAATGATAACAGTCTAAGATTTGATGATTGATTAGGAAATTACTGATTTGTTTTAATATGATGTATTATCATGTTTACTTGATTTCTCTAAGGCCGGTTGAATAGACTTGTTTCTGTCATTACTGTTGGAGTCATAGGCATATAGATTAGTTTCATTACATTGCATTGAATAAAATTTTTGTGTTTTTGCTTGAGGACAAGCAAAGGTTTAAGTTTGGGGGTATTTGATGAGTGAGTTTTATACACATGAATTGGACACATTCGGGCTTAATTTATTGTTGTTCTCAAGTCTTTTAGGATGTATTTTTGTGTTTATGTCTATTCAAGCATGTTTTATATTGTTTTGTAGGATTTGGGACAAAAGTTACTTGGATCGACGTTTGGGGTGGCTAGATTCGCGTTTTCGGCTTACAATTTACACAGCATTCACTTCAGAGACAATTTGACTATAGCTCCGAACATTATTTCGAAAAACTCAAAGATTAAAAGTTGTAGATCTACTTCTCTTTCCAGAACATCTTGAATCATCGAAATCGGAGTTTGGACGAAGAAGTTATGGCCATTTTCCCAAAGGACGTCGGAGCAGAAAATGTCAGAACTTGTAACAGCGCCGGGGCGCTAATTTTAAGCCTTTTTGCAGCGCTGGGGTGCTATAAGGCAGATTCTCAATGTCGTGAACAGTGCTGGAGCGCTGGGGAAGAGGCTTGGTGCGACCTGGACGCATTTTGGGCGAATTTTGACACCTTTTTAACTCCAAATTGGATTGGGTTTGTTCCAAAACTAAAAATTGGACTTGTAACCTATAAATACATGATGTAAGGCATAAAATAAAGGGAGATTACATAGATTAGACTAGATTAAACACTCCTTTAGATTAGAACATAACCCTAGTTCTTATTAGTTTTGGAGATTGAAGCAACTTGGAGACCATTGAAGATCAAGAGCAAGAGCAAGAGGGGAGCATCAGATTTGCTGACAACAGATTATATTCTCTTCTCTTCTCATACCTTTATCTTTTAATGTCTATTCAGTTGTGGATTCTTAGTTTTAATTCATTAATTATGAACTAACACTTTCATTAAGATTTCAATTGAACTTTTTATGATTATGAATTGATTATTTGATTTATTCTAATTATTTATGTTGAAGTGAATTGTTCATCTTTCTTTGTGCTTATTGATTAATTATCTGATCAGTAATTACCGTGTTACTCTAGAAGGAATTGAGAAAGGAATTCTAGGGTTAGAACTGGGCATGGTGACATGTGACTTAGTTATTTGTACAGTGAATAATTAGGTTTGTGAATAGAATGAGAATATCTATTTGCCGCATGTAACACATAAGGAATTGGGATTGTAACGAGTTTAATTCAATTGTTTTGTATAGAGATATAGCAAAATTAATCTGGGTTAAATAGAAGGCAATTGATCACTCGAGAGAGGACTTTTGGCATTTGAGAATTCCTGTTAACAATTCAGTAGCCATAATAATTGGGATAATTGGATAATTGGTTTATAGTTCATAATTGGGGATATTGAAGTCTTAGCCATTATTTATTTGAATTCATTTATAAAGTAACCTAGTTTTAATTAATTAATTTAGTTTTATTAATTAGAAAAATCACACTTTGCAATTGTTTAAATAAAATTGATTTGGTTAAGAGTTAGTACTTGGTGATTTTTATTAAATAATTCCTCGTGGGAACGATACTCTACTTTCACTTTATTACTTGTTGACTGTGTATACTTGCACGTATTCATTGATTGCGAAATCGATCAACAACAATCGAGGTCACATTATGCTAAGCAAACTATTTTCCACAAATCATAACAAGGTATGATAAAAGAAATAATCCCCTTGGTAGCTAAGATGCATGGACAAAGTTACTGCAGCATATTAGACAAATCCTATGGCATTTCAATATATTCCCCCTTAGTTTCAAGGTAACATTTGAGGAGAACTACTTTTGAACATAATAACCACAATCACAAAGAAGTATGCAACTACTTCTCTTTAGACCACCTGGACATCACAATATTCTGTGCTCAGCTCCATTGTGATAAAAATAAGTTTCTAGGATAAACTAGAAAATTTAGCTACAAAAATACACCACACTGTCTCTGTGTCACTGTTTGAACAACCTTGACACTAAATCAATATCATCTATGTTTATCTTTATCACACCATACCAAAATGACCTTAAACTAAACTGCTATATAGAGCACAATTGAGTAACATATTGTGCATTTGATGACCAAAACATTGACTTATACATGCAAGAAGTTTAACACCGTAGAAAAAAAAATCCCAAAATAGATATTATTTATGGTAAAGATAATGAGATAAGTAAATTACATACTAATTAGGAAAACCACAGGGTTAAATAAGATAAGAGCCAAAGTATTGATAAATACCTATAATTGAAGTGTATTAAGCAGAAAGTTCTTGACAATCTCTCCTTCTCAATTAAGCAAGAATGCAAGAGCTGATGGGACAAAATCACGAATAAAGACCTGGTCATAGTTTAAAGTTATCTTTTCAGTTGGATCACTAGTTGCAACAGTTCCAACCGGATTCCCACAATAATCCACAATCGCACCTCGAAGTAGCTTCCACGCCTCCTTTTCAATCTCAGACACCTCGCTCTCATTGGTCAAAACCTTAGACCCGTTCAAATCGTGGACAGAGTTTTTTCTCATTAGTGCGTGGACAGAATTGACGAGATCGGGACGGATTAGGGCGTTCATGATGTCCGGTAAAGGGAGGGAGTTGGTGGCGTCTGGGCCGTCTGTGGCCATGTCGGATTCAAGGGTTTGAATCGAAACCACGGGCGAGCAGCGGCGGCAGCCATTTCTGATGGTTGTGGAGGTAGGGAGTGAGAGAGAAGAGAGGCTAGGGTTTTGGGAGTATTCTGGCGTTTTATTTTAATTTCAAATTTAGTTCCTTG